>NW_023612138.1:0-93286 GCF_013339725.1 Rhipicephalus microplus | reverse complement strand
GCCGGAATCCTGGCCTCGTGCATTCATCAGGATTAAAGGTACCGTTTGTTGGTGCTCAGCTTTATACAATCACAATCAGAGGAAAGGAAAGAGGAAAAAGACAGAAAAAACAAAAAAAAGGGACAAAAAGGAAAAAAAGAGTAAAAGAATATAAGGTGGACTCTCCTCGGGCGCCCACCTTCCACTATTCCTTCCACTTCTCCTTTCATCTCTCTCTCCCCTTTCTCCCCTTCGTATCTCTCCCCTTTCTTCCCTTCACCTTTTTGATGTCAGCGGTCTGTGTATGCTTCCTTCCACTAACGCATTCTTCCCGACCAGACGGCGTCTCCTAGCACTGGCCGTTCAGTGTGGGGCAAAAAGAGCTTTTTAGGAAGTTCTAAGCCTGTAACTACTCGGAGCCCCGTCAACATTTCGTCGTAGAGAGATGGGTGCCGCGTATTGCGGCAGAGGCTGGTAAGCGGGCATTTAAGAAGTTTTAAGCCTTTAACTACTCGGCGCCCTGTCGACATTTCGTCGTAAAAAGAGGGGTGCCGCGTATTTCGGCAGAGGTGGTAAGCGGGTGCAATGCGAAGTCCTTGCCCGCTTCTGGATTACGCGGCAGTGGGGGTCTCCCTGTGTGCACAAGGTTGCTCTTGGGCATGTCATGCATGGCACAATTTATTGGGTAGTAAAATACCAAAAATCATAAACTCAAAAGAGACCATGTGCCGAAACCCGCGTTCCCGATATAGTTCTTCACCACAACACACCACCCAGGAAACACTAACGGTACAAACGAGCACCCATCTAGGAACACACCCTGTGACACTGTGGTTTAAACCTATCAGACACGAGCTTGTCACTTGACAAAGAAAACTGCTATCTAGACTAAGCTTCTGTCCGACCACAAAACTTTTCGATGAATTCCACTTCCTCCGAGACCTCGACAACTTCGCTCGAAGCTTAAGGTTGCACGAATATTTCTTTGACATGCCTTCCAACCACAAAACAATTCACCGTCGTATTTCAAATGATTGGACACTGAACAGTAATCGAGACAAGTGCTTGGACCTTTATATCACCGCAGTACAGAAAGATATAGTACACGAATACCACAGACAGAAAGCAAGTCGAGAAAACTTGACAAAATCTGAAAAATTAAGTATGAGAAATTTAGCATCTAGGACAGACATAACAATAAAGCCCGCTGACAGAGGAGGAGCAATTGTAGTTCCTAATACAACCAACTACTTACAAGAAGCATACCTCCGAGTAGAGGACTCAAGATTTTACGAACGCCTCCCAGGTGATCCGACAGATGAATACAAACGTATCATATAAACAGAACTAAAGAACCTGTTGGATGCAGAAAAGGTAACCAACACTGACCACAAACTGATGCGAGCAGCATACCCTCGTCCAGGTCGCTTCTACGTCCTCCCAAAAATTCATAAACCCAGAAGCCCAGGTCGACCAATCATATCAGGCATCGGTACAATAACTGAACCCATATCAGGGTACGTGGACTAACTAATAAGCCACATTCCATGCACCCTCGCGCCGTGCATAAAAGAAACCACACAATTTCTTCCAGACATTGCAGGTCTGTGTGTGCTGAAAAACTCGTACTTGGTTACTCTTGATGTCTCTTCATTGTATACAAATATTCGTCATGATGACGGCATCGCTGCATTACAAAACATGTACACAAACCATAGACAATCTGACAGCCCAGACTTCTCTGCCATCGCAAATTTGACGAGGATGGTACTCGAAATAAATTCATTCGAGTTTAACCAAAAGTATTTTCGACAAATCAGCGGGACCGCTATGGGCACCATAATGACACCTAATTATGCTAACTTATTTATGGGAAAGCTAGAATCTGAATCTCTTGCACAAAGTTCCTTGAAACCAATGTTATACAGAAGATACATAGACGACATCTTTCTTATTTGGACCCACAGCGAGGACAAACTTCTCAGCTTTATCGACACTTACAATACTGCACATCCGAACATACACTTCACACACACGTACTCACAAGTAACCGTAAATTTTCTTGATGTTACCATAACGATAGAAGAAGAGAAGCTCTCTACAACCTTATATCGCAAACCAACGGATCGACAACAATACCTCCATTACCAAAGCGTTCACCCACGCCACTTTAAAAACAGTATTCCATATAGCCAGGCTCACCGCTTAAGCGAATCTGCTCTAGAGACGCTGACTTTGACACGAGCTCCCAGAGGCTAAAACTTGTGCTCGAGAAACAAAAATACCCCCACATGTAATTAATGACACTGTTGAAAAAGCGGAAAACTAAAGTGTGAAGACTTACTTATGAAGTGATCACCACAAGAAGACGCACAACGAACAAACCTCTGCTTGACACACACTACAAACTTCCCCCATGTAAACAAAATTCTTAAACGACATTACAACATTCTTGAACAATGTGAACGTCTGAAACGCGCATTCCCATCCGCTTCAGGCGTACTTTACCGACGACCACGTAACCTCAAAGACAAACTTGTCCACTCTCAAATTAACACATCACCCCCCAATAATTCATGCCGACCTTGTTTAAAGCCACGATGTCTTGTATGTAAGGCGATGCGAGAAACACACAAAGAAACCAGCACACAATCCAAATTTTCGATTAACTTACGAGGAAACCTAACATGCGATTCCTCTAATGCGGTATACCTACTCGAATACAACGTGTGTGGTATGCAGTACATTGGACAAACAGAAACACCATTTAGGATTTGCTTCAATAATCACAGAGCCCATGCGAAATCAGCCCCAAGTCTACCTCTATCAAAACATCTCAATCTTCCCGACCATGCATTCGACAAACTATCAGTAACGCTCTTAGAGATGGGATTTAAATCAAATCGAGAACGTGAACAACGAGAGTCATACCTTATCCACTGATTACACACCCTCGGTAGAAGACTAAATGAGAATACTGGTACACTTGCAGCAAATAAATCATTAGAAAACAATAACAGCAAAAATGAAAATATTAACTATGTTTACGGCACTGCTGCTGCGAAGGGCACTGGACAACTCAAAATAATTCCCACAGTAACTACTCTTCCTAAGTGCAGCTGTCGTCTGTTTTCTGTTTTATTTTATTACCGAATCAATTGTGCCATGCATGACATGCCCAACAGCAACCCTGTGCACAGCCGGGAGGCCCCCACTGCACGCGTAATCCAGAAGCGGGCAAGGAATTCGCATTGGCCCTGCTTGCCAACCTCTGCCGAAATACGCGGCACCCCTCTTTCTACGACAAAATGGTGACGGCGCCCGAGTAGTTAAAGGCTTAAAACTTCCTAAAAAAGCTCTTTTTTGCCCCACACCGAACCGGATGGATGGATGGATGGATGGATGGATGGATGATGGATGGAGGATATGGCTGTACCCTTTAGATCGGGCGGTGGCTAGCGCCACCAAGCCGTACTACTTAATGAACTCAAAACTATACTTATTTATTTTTCCTTAAAAAGTGAGTTTGAGGATTCGTACTTTGCAGTGAAGAGTTTAATTTTCACTCGTGCCTTGACTTTAGCCACAAATCAGATAACCTCCTTCTAGTTAAGCCTACTTGCTTAAAGTCTATTTTGCCCTCCCAGTCCCTAAACCCAGTGCTTTGAAAACTCTGCGCCATCATCCTGAACTATAGGGTGAAGCCCTTTACAGAACATTATCAAGTGTTCGGCAGTTTCTTCTTCCTCTCCACACGCACTGCATACTGTGTCTACCCCTTCGTATTTGGCCCGATATGTCTTGGTTCGTAGTACTCCGTCCTTGCCTCAAACAGTAGAGAACTACCCCGAGTATTATCATAGATCCTTTCCTTGGCAATTTGCTGCTTAAAAGTTCGATAGATCAATTGTGCGGACTTCTTAATCATGCCCATTTTCCACATGTCAGTCTCCGTTTCCTTCACTTTCTTCTTAACCGATAGTTCTTTTTGGTTTGGCCACCTGCTGTTTCTAAGTATTTACCAGTCAACTTCCTGGTTCGCTTCCTTCGTTTTGTATCGACATTCTTCATGTACAAGTAGCTGAAAACCTTCCTAGCCCAACGCTCCTCCTTCATTTCTCTCAATCGCTTCTCAAATTTTATCTTGCTGCTAGCTTCCCTGCCCTCAAGTGATGCCCATCCCATATCACCTTGTACTCCCTGATTTGGTGTATTCCCGTGAGCTCCTAAAGCAAGCCTACCTATTCTACGTTGCTTAATTTCTAATCTTGCTTGAACTTCTGATCTCATGCACAAGACCGCGTTGCCGAACGTCAGCCCAGGAACTATGAACCCTTTCCATATTCCTCTCACACGTCATACCAATTGTAATTCCACAGTGCCCTATTTTTCATCACTGCTGCATTCCTGTTACCTTTAGTCGTCACATATATTTCGTGTTCCCTCAAGTACTCGGTCCCATTGCTTATCCATACGCTCAAATATTTGTATTTATCTGTTATCTCTAGCGTGACGTCCTGCATCCTAAGCTCACTACCTTCGTTGTCATTGAAAATCATGACTGCTGATTTTTCCTTACTGAATCTAAAATCTAACCTATCTCCCTCATTACCGCAGATGTCCATCAATCTCTGCAAATCTTCGTTGTTGTTGGCCATTAGCACTATATCATCTGCGTACATTATTGCTGGTAGTGCCTGATCAATAAGTTTCCTTGTTGACTAAAGAGAGGTTGAAGCCCAGCCCACTTCCCTCTAATTTTGCCTCTAATCCTTGTAGGTACATCATGAATAATAAGGGTGACAGGGACACCCCTGCCTAAGCCCCCCTTTACCTCTGCAGGCTTGGATACCTGTTTTTGCCACTTTATAACTACCTCGTTACCTTTATAGATACCCTTTAAAAGATTAGTGACTACATGTTCCACGCCTAGTGTGTCCAGTATTCCCACAATTCCTCTTGAACCACGCTATCGTACGCTCCCTTGATATCCAAGAATGCTAGCCACAGGGGCCTGTGTTCCTTTTCTACTATTTCGATGCACTGCGCCAGTGAGAACAGATTGTCTTCCAACCTCCCGTGTTTCCGAAACCCATTCTGCAGTTCCCATCATCTTCTATCCATGCCTGCAGTCTTTCCTTTATAATCTGCATCGCCAGCCTGTAGACCACTGATGTCACTGTTATAGGACGGTAGTTGTTTATGTCAGATTTGTCCCCCTTTCCTTTATAGATCATGCTCATCCTGCTATGTTTACATCCATCGGGAACTTCACCATCGATTATTATTTTGCTCACTGCCTCTCTCAAAGCCTGATTAGACTTCGGACCTAATGTCTTCATCAGCCTAATTGGAATGCCATCTGGGCCTGTTGATGTACTACCAGGAACCCTTTTCTCAGCCCTTTCCCACTCTTGTTGTGAAAATGGAGCCATTGCACCACTTGATTCGTCTTGTCTATTGTGGTGCATAAAGTACGTCTTTGTTGAAATTTTTCTGTCACCCTTGCTCTTATATATTCAATAGCTTCGTCCCCTTCTAGCCTGGCACCTTGGGCTGTAGGTATAAAACTCTGCTCTAGGCTCGTCTCATTTCTTAGGGAGTTCAGATGGTTCCAAAATTTCGCAGCTGCCTTTCTATCTTTTTTATGTACTTCTACCAGCCACTGAGCTCCCTTTCTTCTAATCTTTTCATTGATCAGAAGGGATGCAGTCCTTCTACAGCTTAGAAAGGTTTCCCATTTTCGTTTAACATCATCTGTCGGTTCACCCCGCTGCTTAGCATGTCTGTGTTCCCTAGAGGCTTCCTGACGTTTTGCTATGGCTCTCTTAACTTCCTCATCCCACCAACTTTTGGGTTTGTTTCTTCTTTTCCGGGGTGACTTCTCACGTGCCTTATCAAGCTCTACCTCAAACAGCATAATTAGATTCCTGTATGTCCACACTGTTTTACTAACCTCAGTGATTACTTTTCAAATTTGTTCAGTAGCTATTTCTTAGCCTTTCTGCCTTTCTTAGCCTTTATGAATAAAAATTTTTCTGTAGTTGCTCACCTTGTCTCCTTCTCACTTTCACTGCTCTTCTAAAACTTAGCTTGATACGTTTGTGATCACTACCAAGACTTCTGGAGCCACCTTCATCTATGTGCATTCCCCTGAGCTTATCATACATCCTTTGTGACATCAGTGCATAATCCATCGTCGACTGCAGCCTTCCTACCTCCCATGTTATTTGCCCTTCACACTTCTCGGTACTGTTGCAAATGATCAAATCAAGCCTTTCACACATATCCATGATCATTTTGCCTGTCGGGTCGGTATACCCATCTATATCTTCTATGTGCGCATTCATGTCTCCTAGTATAATTATCTCACACTTTCTTCCTAACTCCTCAATGTCCTTTGATATACACTCTACCATTGCCTGGTTTTCCTCTCTGGCCTTTGCTCCCGTCCACAAGTGCACGAAACCAAGGAGTATCATTTGACCTGCCGCTTTCCCTTTTAGCCATAAATGTTCCTTGCACTCCTGCTTGACCCTTTGCCAGTCTGTACTTTTATGAATGAATGCCCCAATACCACCCCCCTTTCTGCTGCCTTGTGTTATATTACAATATTCCCACGCGTAGTCTGGATTGCTCGGAGGTTGTTCCATGTCCCTGAGATGTGTTTCTACAAAACCGTATACCATCGGCCTCTCTTCCCTTAGCTGTTCTTCTATCTCTTCCCACTTCAGCCTGTTCCTACCACCCTGCATGTTAATATACCCTATGTCTGAATGGGCTCGGCACTCGTGGCTACCTCTATTCATGCCCCGGACTCTACCTATCTTAGACATTGGTGCCACTTTGGAATTGTATCTGTCCATAACACCTGTCGAAGAATCTCCATGGTTGTTTTCCTCGTTACTAGCTATCCTGCATCCCAAAGGGCTCGCTTGCCCCCAAAAAAAGCTACTGCGCGTCCTGCAAGTCGCCAACCCACCTCATGACCTAGTCGCCATCGAAGTGAATTCTGTCTCGTTGAAGACCACCCCACCTATGCACCTCTCTGTTTATTTCCACCACATCAAAGCCTTTCTCTCGACTCATCCGTCATATCTCTTGGTTTGCGTTTACAACCGCTCTTTGCAGGTTGCTATCACGCACCGGTACCTCCGGTATCGTGCATATCACTACCTGTACCTTAGGAGAAGTGGCGCGCATGTCATCGACGCCTTTCGCCAGTGTGGCTGCTAGACCTGCTGTGCCAGGAGGCGAACCGCCAGTGCCAGGAGGCGCCGTCTGGTCGGGAAGAATGCGTTAGTAAAAGGAAGCGTACACAGACCGCTGACATCAGAAATGTGAAGGGGAGAAAGGGGAGAGAGATGAAGGGAAGAAAGGGGAGAGAGTTGAAGGGGGAGTGGAAAGAAGAGTGGAAGAGGGCACCCGAGGGCAGTTCACCTTATATTCTTTTTCTTTTTTTCTTTTTTTCTGTCTTTTTCCTCTTCCCTTTCCCTCTGATTTGAGATTGTATAAAGCTGAGCACCAACAGACTGTACCTTTAATGCTGATGAAGGCCAGACTCTCGGCTGAAACGTCGAAATAAACCACGTTGTGACCACTCACGGCGGATCTACTGGACTATATGCAACGCTACGGCCACTCAACCACCATGCCTGCATATATATATATATATATATATATATATATATTGTTAAGGCGTTTATTAGCCGGCAACGAGCGAGAATATGCAATGGCGACAGTCACAGCAAAGCACGGGCTCTCAGCGCGAGCGGCGTCCTTGTTGGGTAGCCCCACTAGAAGGTACGCAAGAGTTCGACCCATTTCATAGTTCGGAGGCTTCGCTACAATTACCCCGGGGTCGAAGAGGGAGCCGCCTGGCGACCTAACAGCTTGTTATTATTAGCGGGTCATAATAAGCCTTCAGGCGCTCCACGTTGACGATGTCTCGCCCACGGCGGCGCATGTCCGAAGATTGTTCAACGGGTTCGATCAGATAGTTGACGGGTGAGGTGCGCTCGATGACACGGTAGGGGCCTTCGTATTTGGGACGTAGTTTGGAAGAGGGGCCAGCGGCAGAGGTCGGGGTCGAGAGCCATACAAGCGCACCAGGAAGGAACATGGGCTCAGAAGTGGTGGAGCCATCACGGATACTCTTCTGCCGCTCTTGATCTTGCGTCGTAAAAGTCTTGGCAAGCTCGCGACACTCTTCAGCAAGCCTGGCTGTCTCGGAAATAGGTGTACACTCAGATGGATCCGGCGTGTACGGGAGTATCGTGTCCATGGTGTGCGACGGGTGCCTTCCGTACAGCAAGTAGAAAGGTGAAAAACCAGTCGTGCTCTGAGGGGCGGTGTTGTAGGCGTAGGTGACGAAGGGCAGTATATTATCCCAATTAGTGTGGTTGGCAGCGACGTACATAGAAAGCATGTCGCCGAGGGTGCGGTTAAAGCGTTCGGTGAGGCCATTCGTCTGTGGGTGGTAAGCAGTAGTTTTGCGGTGGACAGAATGGCACTCCGTCAGAATGGCTTCGACGACTTCCGACAAGAAGACACGGCCTCGATCGCTGAGAAGCTCTTGGGGTGGTCCGTGGCGCAGTATAAATCGATGCAGCAGGAAGGACGCAACATCGCGCGCAGCAGCCGCAGGGAGAGCGGCGGTTTCGGCGTATCGCGTTAAATGGTCAACGGCAACGATGGCCCAGCGGTTACCAGCCGACGTCAGAGGAAGTGGTCCATACAAATCGATACCTACGCGCCCAAAGGGACGGTCAGGGCAAGGTAACGGTTGTAGACTGGCGTGCGACATGTGGGCTGACGGTTTACGGCGTTGGCAAGTGAGGCAAGAGCGAACGAACTGCTGCACATAGCGGTACATCCCGCGCCAGAAGTAGCGTTGTCGAATGCGATGGTAGGTTTTGAATACCCCAGAGTGCGCGCATTGCGGATCAGAATGGAATGATTCACATATCTCTGACCGCAGACTGCGGGGTATCACGAGTAACCACTGCCGGCCGTCGGCGTCGTAATTGCGTCGGTGTAGGAGGCCGTCACGAATGGCGAAATGGCGAGCTTGACGACGCAATGCACGCGTGGATGGCGTTGCGGATGGTCAGAGAGCATGTCGATGAGCGGGCCGATCCAATTATCCTTTCGCTGTTCGGTAGCGATGATGTCAACATCAATGGCAGAAACAGCAGCCGAGGATACTGAGCAGAGCACATCACCTTCAGGCAGAGGGGAGCGCGAGAGGGCGTCGGCGTCAGCATGCTGGCGTCCAGAGCCCAGACGATCGCCAGGCACTCTTTCTCCGTGACGGTGTAGTTTTTCTCGGCTCTCGTGAGCGTACGGCTTGCATATGCTACGACATATTCAGGGAATCCGGGTTTTCGCTGCGCCAGGACAGCGCCGAGGCCTACTCCGCTGGCGTCCGTGTGCACCTCCGTTGGGGCTGTAGGGTCGTAGTGGCGTAGAATGGGAGGCGACGTCAACAAATGGCGGAGCTTCGCGAACGCGTCGTCGCACTCGGATGACCACGAATTGAAGGGCCCGTTGCTTCCAAGGAGCTTCGTCAGCGGTGATATGATCGTGGCGAAATTTCGTATGAAGCGTCGGAAGTATGAGCACAGGCCCACGAAACTACGCAGTTCTTTGACAGATGCAGGTTTGGGGAATTCGGCCACGGCCTGAAGCTTGGCAGGATCAGGAAGAATGCCGTCTTTGGACACGACGTACCCCAGTATGGTGAGTTGCCGTGCTGCAAAGCGGCACTTTTTCAGATTTAGTTGTAAGCCGGCATTGCTCACACGTGCGAAAACTTCTTTCAGACGTTGGAGATGCGTGGAGAAATCCGGAGCAAAGACAATGACATCGTCGAGGTAACACAAGCACGTGTACCATTTCAAGTTGCGCAGAATGGTGTCCATCATGCGCTCAAAGGTCGCAGGTGCATTACATAGACCAAACGGCATGACGTTAAACTCGTACAAGCCGTCTGGCGTGACGAAGGCGGTCTTTGGTCGAGCGTCGTCAGCCATGGGTACTTGCCAGTACCCCGAGCGCAGATCGAGAGAAGAAAAAAAATCGGCTCCATGAAGGCTGTCAATCGCGTCATCGATGCGTGGCAGTGGATAAACATCCTTGCGAGTGATCTTATTGAGCCGTCTGTAGTCTACACAGAACCGCACAGAACCGTCTTTCTTCGCAACAAGAACAACAGGAGACGCCCATGGACTGTCGGAGGGCCGAATAACGTCGCGTCGGAGCATATCGTCAACCTGATCATTAATTACTCGACGTTCAGCAGGCGACACGCGATATGGACGTTGCCGTAAAGGTGGATGGTCACCAGTGTCGATGCGATGCGTAACAACGGACGTGCGACCGAGAGAACTTCGCCCGACATCGAAAGAAGAACGATATTCTTGTAACAGGTCCAGAAGTTGGGAACGCTGTACGGCCGTAAGGTTGTCAGCGATGGAGGGGCCAAATACATCAGCAGACGACGAATCAGAAGTGGAAACAGCATTGATGGTACACGACCTGGGAGCGCGCGTGTCATCGGGTACGTCCAGGACTTGTGCGTCGTCGACTGGTTCCACTCTGCCGAGACATTCCCCTCGAAGCAAGGTAACAGCGTACGGGAACGGGTTGGTTACAAAAATAGCAGTGTTGCCCTGGTTGACCTGCACGGTCGCGAAAGGTACTAGCAACCCTTTCCTGCTGCAAGCGCGGTCAGATGGCGAAACAAGTCCAATGGTGTCGGAGAGACCAGCGCAGTAGACAGACACAGCCGTCGTCGAGTTTGGAGGCACTGTTGTATCGTCTCTCGTTAGAATCTTGCTCAGTGTCGGGGGACTGTCTTCTGGCGTCAAATGCGAGAAGGGTGAGAGCTCAATTTCGGCAGCGGCACAATGGATGACGGCGTCATGGCGGGAGAGAAAGTCCCATCCCAGGATGACGTCATGAGAGCATGCCTGAATGACGATGAACTGGGCGACATACAGAACGTCCTGGATGACAACGCGAGCTGTGCACCCTGCTGTAGGATGAATCCGGTGCAAACTCGCAGTACGAAGGGATAACCCAGAAAGTGGCGTCGTCACTTTTCGAAGTAAGCGGCAGAGTTTTTCGTCCATAACTGATACGGCAGCTCCAGTGTCAATAAGAGCCGATGCACAAACACCGTCCACAAGCACGTCAATGACATTCGAGGGGCTGCTCTGAGGGCTTTCACATTGCGATAGCGTCGCAGTCCTTGCCTCAGGGACTGCGACGACTAGTTTTCCCGCTCATGAGATGCCGCACTTGGCCGCATGGGAGACAGGGAACGGCGTCGTGGAGACGGTGATCTTCGAGATGGACCTGGGCGAGATCGAGGGGGCATAGACGGCGGTTCTTCGCGATAAGGACGGCTGAGTTGGCCAGCAACAGGTGAAGAAATTGGAGCCGGCTGTACGCGATGGCAATAACGGGCCACGTGACCGGCGTAACCGCAGGCAAAGCAGATGGGCCGGTTGTCGGGTGTGCGCCATCTGTTCACCGGGGTAGGTCTCACCCATGTCGCAAGGGCTGATGGACGGAACGGTGGCTGCATGGTGGACTGAAGCTGAGGCTGAGGGGTTACGTCAACATACGTAGCGGGCATACCCGCTGCAACGGACGGAGGTCGTGCAGCAGCTTCAGCGTAGGTCAGAGGGGCGGGTGCTTGAACGACTTGGGGTGGCCTGGCGACCACTTGCGCGTAACTCAGGGACGCAGGAGCCGGAGGCTGTTGGGGGTGGTAAGCAGGCATTACCTCCGCTATTTCCTGTTCAATCGCTCGGCGGATGGAGGGAGAAGGGTAGTTGCCGATTGTTGAACAGCAGGTTGGTGGGAAAGGGCAGGAGGGAGAACTGACGCCCGTTTCCTCACGGATAAAGGACTTCAGTTCTGCCATCACGCCACTTGGTCACACTGCCTCCAAGCCAGCAAGCGTTGCAGCTCGTGGTGGGGAGCGTCGGGTCATCGAACGCTGCAGGCGGAGCTCCTCGTAGCTCTGGCACAGTGTGATGACCTCAGCCACCGTGCCGGGGTTTTTGGCGAGCAGCATCGTGAAGGCATCATCGTCGATGCCTTTCATGAGGTTTCGGATCTTGTCAGACTCGGACATGGTGTGGTTAGATTTGTTGCATAGGTCCAGGACATCTTCAATATAGCTGGTGAATGACTCACCAGCCTCCTGAGCACGTTCACGCAAGCGCTGCTCGGCTTGCAGCTTGCGAACAGCAGGGCGGCCGAAGACGTTGACGATTGCGGTCTTGAAATCGGACCAGGTGGCAAAATCGGACGCGTGGTTGTTGTACCACAAACTGGCGACACCGGCAAGGTAAAACACCAAGTTTGTCAGCTTGCCGTCCTCGTCCCATTTGTTGGGGACGCTCACGCGGTCGTAAATGGCGAGCCAGTCCTCCACGTCAGTGCCATCAGCGCCAGTGAAGATGGTGGATCGCGGATTCTGGGGACACCGGGACAAGGGGGTGGCATTGGAGGAGGCGTTTGCTGAGAAGCGTCTTGGTACATAGTAGATGGCAGGGTACGTGATCGTAGCTCCAAAGGCATAGACAGGGATCGCAGCACTCTCCACCAAATTGTTAAGGCGTTTATTAGCCGGCAACGAGCGAGAATATGCAATGGCGACAGTCACAGCAAAGCACGGGCTCTCAGCGCGAGCGGCGTCCTTGTTGGGTAGCCCCACTAGAAGGTACGCAAGAGTTCGACCCATTTCATAGTTCGGAGGCTTCGCTACAATATATATATATATATATATATATATATATATATATATATATAGTTTCGTAGGTATTGATGGACTACCGCAGGTTGACAATAGGAGGAATTACTTGGATCCGTCGAGAAATGAAAAGAAGTCTTACTCTATGCTCCGAAATGCAATTTAAACGAACGTAACCTAAAAAAAAACGTTTTTCAAAATTTTTCACGGAAACTCCAATTCACCCTATCCTACCTTACTTCAATTGAAGGAAACATGCTGCATAGCTCATTCGAGTTGTATGAAAGTATTCCGTTAGACAATTCGACACCTCTGGTGTTATTATGATCACTTCAATAGTGCAATGATGTTTTTGTTAAACATCTTTATCACAGCCTTCGCCATCGGCAGCGCCAACGGCACGCGACTGAAGCTTATTTGTGAGGCAATGACAGCTACACAATACAAGCAGGTGGTGATTTTTATGAACGCCGAACGGAACCGCATATGTCCGTAGTGGATATTTTGTGTAGAAGTGGGGTTGCGCTTGGCAATGCCGGCCATTTTTTGTCCGTCAGGACATTGAACCGCAGAAGGTGTATGGGAGCTTGCGCAACTCAACTCCTGACCGCTGCAGTCTTAAGCAAACAGGTGTGGCAAAATATTGCGTAATATTCATCATGAATAAGCGTAAAGTTCTTATGCAAATAGGTTGGTTAACAAACACACATAAATGCATTGTATCTGAAAAGTGGATGGTTTCTTCGGGTTGCGATGACACAATAAAGCATTGATGTTTCAGTCTAGTGAACTTTTACTTTATAACTTTGTTTTGGAGGTGCCTTGAAGTTTGTTGAAGTTTCAATTCATAAACTATAGTGCACAATAGAACAAACGTATCTTGCCGGACATGGGTTTAGTCCTTGCGTTGCCCTGTGTATTACTGCGTACCCACACTACGACGGCTTTTTTGTATACAATTCAAAAGTAACATTTCATGCGGATGTACGAAAATGCAATATGGCATCTCATACTCACATGATATAGTTAAATTCATTGTCATATAGCACATGGTAGCTTGTATTTGAAGGAGTATTTTCCTGAAAGTGAGTCATAACAGCTCTTTAGCATGCAATTCCATGTATCAATTCAATACCTTACTGAGTGTAGGTAACCAAAACAAGTAGTACCTGGATATGTAGGTGCCCGTAAACTTTTACCACAAATACCAACCAAGCGAAAATATATATTGAAGCTCTTTTGAGCCTTTAGCAACCTATATTGCAAATTACGACATATCAAACAGTATTTGATTTGTGTAGGAATACTGCACACCATTAGGTTTTTTTTAAATGTACGCAAGCTGTACTAAAAAGTGAAACACCGATTGCCAACTACTTCATCAATAGTTTTAGAAATTAGCGGCGAAAGAAAGGTCACCAGTGGCACGTTCCTATATAGGCCAGGCTAGCAAAATCTAGCTTTGATCTGTTGTTACAAGAGCAGTAAAAGAAGAAAGCTGACAAGAAAACATGTTAGGTTTGCCTGGTACTCATGCAGCTATTTTGCCATGTACAACTATACAGTAGTACTCGCCACAGTAATGGCAAGTACTACTGTGAACACAGTAGTACACAGCAGTACTCAGTTTATCCATGGATGGTGTTTCCCACGCAAACTATGTGGCTGGTTCAAAGTCCTGTTTCTTTTTGCAATAGTTTTGCTTCAATTTGATCACAAGCGCCTCATGTGCTTTGCTAGGACTCTACGATTAGGTCATTTCGGCCACACTGCGCCTACTTTCTACCGCTATACTTTGCCTCCTAATACTTTTTTCTCGCTAAACGATAAAACTGAGAGAAGCGCCACACCATCGTGGAGAGCGCAGCACAATTCCTAACAAAGCTGGAAGAGGGGAGTTTCCAGAATTCAATGCAGGCTGCTGGAGCTACTAATTGAAGTATGCTTGCAAATTACGACTGTTCGAAAAAATAATTTGGTGGCTGATGACGATGAAAAATTACAGTGACCGTTTTGTATTGGGTAAGAAGCATTCAATGACCGACTCGTCAGGGGAAACGATTTGAGCTTACAACCCGGACGGTTTTTTTAAAAGACAATAGTCTTTCTTGGGGACATTCGGCGCAAAAAAATTGAGTCTGTCTCTCTGTCTGTACACTTGTCTGCTTGCCCATCCCTAATGGCACGCTAAAAGGCAACAGAGGGACCAGTCAAAACCCCAAATGGTCGACCCCATACTCAGCGCCAACAAATATTGCTAGTTTCAGTGCTCATACTTGTGTGATTTTCAATTGAAAAACAATTATTGTGCAAATCCGAGGCACCATAACAACACGTCATTATTTTGTGTGTAAATCGTTTATTGAACGAGGCATACATAAGCAATTATAAGGACCGCAGCGTTTATCACACTTCGCTGACCCTGCAACACTTGAAGGAAAGGCAAGTGTTTTCGACGCTTTGCTAAGACCACACGGTGGTGGCACCTACCCGTCGACTTGCGTTCAATACCTAATCACCTTCGAGACAGGCATGCACGCCGCACGTGCGCTTCGTTTTTCAACATAACTGCCAGATGGCTCTCATATCTCACGTGTGACGTGACTTGAAGCGCTAGTTCGTCTCCGCTGCACGCTCGAGGCACTCTAACGCAGTGCCTCCAGAATACCATTTACCGATTTTCTTGCGCAGAACATCAAATAAACATTTTAGTCACTCTCTCTAGACGCAAGACGATCGTCTTTAGACGACATTTGCAGTGTACCATGCAGATAATGGGCCAATTTTTCCCCTCCTTCGCGCGATGTTTTTCGACGCCTGCTACATGCCATCAAGTACGCAGCTCTTCTGAGGGCTACCCAGAGCTTGGTCCTGCCTGTACTTTGGTACCCTGCTCAGGCCAACCAAAATCTGAATATGGACGTCCATACAGAGCAGAAAAAACTTCAAGATGCTTCGCCAACGCTTCATGTCAAGTGGTCATTCTTCGACCGCAACTCGGCAAAGCTTGCTTTGGACGCTGCGAGGAAAGTGCTCCATCACGGCTGCACCAACTCAGCTTAAAAACATAGACCCGTATTCACAAACGCTCCTGGACTTGAAATTTGGCCTAAAGGGATACTCGACATTTTTCGCGTTGCAGAAACCGCTACGCAAAACAGTACTCAAGGATTCTTTGAGGTCGAGTTTCGAGTCGAGGCGCGTTTCTGAATACAATTCGTAAAGAAGGAAGAATTTTCCAACTCCACTACCTCTTGCGAGCACAGAACACCATCGTGGTCGTCGTCCACACATTTCGAATAAGACGTCGGAGGAAACTGTCGCTCCCAACTCTCGCTTCGCCACCCCTTCTCGTCTCTTTCCACAACCGGACGCCGATACACCCTCGTACCCCGTATCACGGCGCACGGCCCCTACTGTAGTAGAGAGACAGCGTGCAGGCACCAATTTTTGCCGCCCATCGGGAAAGAAAGTCAACTTTTTTGCTGCAACGCGCGATGCCATCGGGGCTTTTCTATCCGGTTTCCCGGCCACTAGTTGTGTGCTCGTCAATTTTCGATCGAGCGTCGTTGAATTGGACATCCTACCTTTCGCGAATCTTGCAGCTCTTCTTTAAGTGGGCCGGTTCTGCGAGATATACGTGAGGGGCATACTTATCGTGGAGAACATTTGCGTAGGCACCACCTACGGCGTCGACGAGAATCTGATTACATCGCGGCCAACCTTGTTTCCACCGTCCCGGTCGTCTCCTGTGTTCACCGAGGCAGGTGCGTCACGCTCACATTCAGGGCACCACTGTTCTGCTGGAGCTGTTCCTGTTTAACCTCCAAGGCCTGTCCGCCGTCAGTCAGCCGCGGCTCCTTCAGGGTGCCCGCTCGCGTATTTGGAATTGCTGGCCCCGCATCACACGAAAGAGGGAAAAAAAGAGTGCGAGAGGACGCTAGCGCGAGCATCAGGACTGCTCACGTGGTATTGGTTCCTCTCTGTAGGGGACGTGCACGCCTATAGGTGACGTGCTGGTGACGCACGCACACGCCCGCGATGGAATGTGTGGAGTTTTTCAGGCTGTTCCATTGTAGGGAAGCACCTACAACCTGCCGCCACACTCTTTCTCTACCTTTCCCTTTTGCGGCAGCTTGGGTAGTTGGTATGGCATGACGATAGTTATAGCGCGAGAACAAAACGATGACATAGAGACAAGAAGGAGGCGTCTCCTTCTTGTTTCTGTGTCGTCGTTTTGTTCTCGCACTATAGCTATCGTCTTCCCTTCTGCCTTTCTGCATCCCTCTTTCCCTCTCTCTGTAAGAGCTGAGCTGAATCATGCTACCCCCAAGAGTTGTAGAAGATTGACTTTTTTGTTTTGTTTAATTCAATAAACCACTACATCATACTCACCACTGCTGGCATGGTCGACGCTCATGTGCGAATTAAAGTTCAAAATTACCATCTAACGTTCAATCACATGCATCAAACTTCTGTCACACACCATACAAGTTCCAACTGCCCTTGCCTAAACGCGATTCCGACTGTAATGGCAGACACCCAGACGC
Source organism: Rhipicephalus microplus (assembly GCF_013339725.1). NCBI lineage: Eukaryota > Metazoa > Arthropoda > Arachnida > Ixodida > Ixodidae > Rhipicephalus > Rhipicephalus microplus. The sequence continues at coordinate 75,988 of NW_023612138.1, read as the reverse complement.
CCACAACTGAATTAGACGCCAACACATCAAACGTGAAGCGTGTTTCAGTCAACGACGCAGTTCCGAATGACATGGAAGCCTCGTGCACATTTACGTGCGAAATAGACGCCAGTTCGACCGGCCCATCTGACGTGAAGTGCCTCCTCGTCGACCTCTGCATGAACACATGCGCACGAGTGCCTCGCCAGCTACAGCAAGGCAGCTAATACGACGATTCAGGTCGTAGTATTGGTATTGCTACTGTCTGCGCTGAAGCCGTTGCAGAGGCACTTCCCATTAACAGTCGGAACCTCTTCGCTCATTGAAACCATCACCGTGCTATCGCCATCTTATTGAAGTTCACTCGCTCACGCCCTCGCCGCACGGTAGCGATCCATCCAAGACACCGGAGGGGCGAGGGTGCTTCGGCACGATGGAACAGCCGTAAACATTTCTCTGTTTCCGTGACTCCGCGACGACGACAGTGACTGCCGGCATGTCTTCGGGAGATCGGCGGCTGAGCGAAAATTCGCCCCATGTCTTTGCTTGAAATGACCATGAAGCAGGCAATCTTGGGGGAGTTAACAATGCCCTCTCCGAGGCTTACGCGGCGTCTGAATAGGCAGTTCGAGCACCCAACTGAAGTCTTTTCTTCGGTATACCTTATTTTGTAACCCAGACCCCGTCCCTCGTTACCACGAATTATGGCGGGGGCTGCGCCGCTTAGCCGGAGAGGGTCTGTGGCAGAGCGGGGAGCATGGCTAATAATGAGGTGCAGGTGCGCAAGTTTAGTCGGTGTCGCTGCGTTACCAGCGCGCACGTCACCAGCACGTCACCTCCAAAGGCGAACCAATAGCGCGCGAGCCATCCCGAGGCCAGAACTGCCATCCTCCTCGCACTCTTTCTTTTCCCACTTCTTTCCATGTTGGGCCAGCAATTCCAAATACGCTGCCCGCTAAACACCCCCTAGCCTACAGAAAGCCTTCCCATGACCTCTCCTCAACAGGCCGACATCATCACAGTGAGATAGGCGGCGAATTCAGAGGAGGTTCGGAGAGGGCGAGAGAGCCGACTTAAATGACGAAACAGGGAGGAAGGATACTCCGTGCGATAAAAGAACAACATGGCTTGTCACAGCTTACAGCTGCAAACTAATGTGCAGCCAATCGCATGCTGCGGCATTTTTTTTGGACAAGTTGACAAAGATTTCTTCCCGTAGTCTCTTCCTTCGCTAAACAATTTTTTTTCTTGCTACATGACTTCAACACTACCGTTGAGCATGATATATTTTACAACAGGCACTTCATTTCTAAAGTTTTGTTTGTAGCAGAAAGTGTATTGTGCTTTGGCAACATTGTGCTAAATCTACAGTGTTTGGGTCGTTTGGGTAAAGCGTACTAGAAAGGTATAATTTGGTGGTAGTCGCAAGCAAACGACCTGTCTCTGTCACGCAACTCAGTATTGCTGTCACGGCACGTATCAACAACCCAAGGACTATGCCTGGCTGTTGTTGTGCGCCAAATTGCAATTCAAATTTTCCGGAGGACCCACAGTTTGCGTCTCCAGGTTCCCCGCCAACGCCACTGAAAGAGCAGTGTGGACAAGCACTGTGCCGCGTATGAACTTCGCGCCATCAAAGATCGTAATGGTGAGGAAATCTGCTTTTTTTTTCAATTCAATTTGTTCTCATAGTTCTATTTGTTGTCGCATTATTATGAGACTGCTCAGTATTTCTTCCGTTAACCTAAATGTAACTTTCTGTCTCTTAGCAGCTCTGCGAAAAGCACTTTCACCCAAGTGACTTCGTCACCTCGAGGAACTGCACCCCCACTGTGACCTAGTGGCTAAGGTACTCGGCTGCTGGCCCACAGGTCTGCGGCGACTGCATTTCCAAAGGAGGCGAAAATGCTGTAGGCCCATGTGCTCAGATTTGGGTGCACGGTAAAGATCCTCAGGTTGTCAAAATTTCCAGAGTCCTCGACTACGGTGTCTTTCATAATCATATGGTGGTTTTGTGACGTCAGACCCTCAGTTATATCAATCAATCACTTCGACGAGCTACGCGGACACAGTCACTGACAAATTCATAGAAGTTCAATTTAAACTCAGGCGTCTAAGGCCTGGAACTGTTCCAAGCATTTTTCCTGGATGCACCACGTATATTTCTCTTTACTTAAGTGCGGCTCGCGAATGCAAAAAGTTGGCAGATTCCACGTACAGTGGAAATCGATGATACGCGAAGCACGAATGAGAGGTATGATTATCGTGAATGACTTTAAAATCAGCACAATGTTACGAGGTAAAGATAAATGATGCCATACATGATTTCTGTGCCATCATTATTATGCTTGGATGTATAACTTACCTTCTTCTACTCACGTCACGTGATACCGAATTTAGTATATGTGGAGCTAGCGAAACGACCTCAAGGACGCTACGAGCGTGGTATGTTGTTATGTTCTTACATGACACGCGTGTCAGGATCATCTTGTTTGCAACAGTCATATATTTATTCATCCATTGACGTCACGTAACACCAACTTTGACATACGTCGAGCTGAAAAAATGGCTGCGAGCACATCATGAAGGGACAAATATACTCCAATGTAGCGTAGACACACGCGCACTGTGTGCACAGCGACGCTACGTTAGCAAAACGCGCGCACTCTATAGCCTGACGCTAGGCGTGATCGGCTCGACCAGCGTCCGTTGGCGTACCCGACGGCAACCGGCGCGAAATGCGACATGCTGTATTTCGCGCCCATGGCTTACCAAGGCAACACTGCGTCTTCCCCTTTTCGTGATGGTGGGACGCAGGACGCTAAAACGCATATGTGTCAAAGCAACGCAGCGCGGTTCGCGCCTGCGAATATATGGCGGGACTGGCGCCTGGCGTGGCAACGCCGGCATGACGCGACGAAATGAAGGCCGACGAGCACGCGCCTCGGCAACTTGACTGTGGCATGTGTTTATGTTTTCACATGACATTATTCTCCTAATTAGCTTGTTTGCACCAGTCGAATACGTGTGTAATGCATTGGCGTCACGTAATGCCAAATTTGGCATATGTGAAGCTAGCGAAACGGCCACTAGCGCATCGTCAGCGGGGCATGCAGTCATGTTGTTACATGACACGCGTCTCATGTTTATCATGTTTGCACAAGTATGGTACATTCGTTATCCATTCGCGATCCTAATACCAAATTTGTTATAAGTGAATTTACCGAAACGGCCTCCAGCGCATCATGATCGTGGCATGTAGTCATGTTGTTACATGAAACGCATCTCATAATTACTATGTTTGCACAAGTATCATATCTTCGTCATTCAATCACGTCACGTAGCACCAAATTCGGTATAAGTGAAGCTAGCGAAATGGCCGCCAGCGCATCATGAGCGTGGTGTGTATTCATATTGTTACGTGTCATGCATGTCACGATTTTCATGTGAGGGCCTGTGGATTGTGTTCGCCTTATAATTATGCCATACCATACCAGTTTTGCAACATGCCATGTGAACAAAACCGCCACGAGAGCTGCAGGACTATGAAATGTAAATCATGATATTTATGACATGCGTGTCATAATTTTCATGTTATGACTAGTCAAATATGTTCTTCATACACTCATGTTACGTCATACCAAGTTTGGTATGGATACCAATATTGAAACGACCAGGAGAGCTTAAAGTCGTAGGTGGCTACATAGATGAATAGTTAGATACGCTCAAAGTCGCCGAAGTTCGTTAAAAAATGCACTGAAGCACTGAAAACAGCACTGAAGAATTAGCAATTAGCACTTAAGAACCATGAATAGACTGTAACGCTCATGGTAGACGAGATTAGTTTACAGTCCTACTTCGCATATAAAGGTGGTTCTTCATAGGTGCAGCCACAAACTGCAAAATTGCTGCGAAGACAGCGTACGTGTTCATGACGCACAGCCTGTTGTCATCCAACAAAGATGTGCATATTCTACCAGTTGCAAAACTCGATGCACTCGTTCTGAAACACCTCATTATAGAGCTTGAAGAAGCTGGACTTCGGGTGATCGCTGCCATTTCTGACAATATTTCCATTAACCGCAAAGCAACATCTTTTTTATTGATCCACCGCAATTTAATATTGGGAATGGAGACCCGTATGATCCTTCCAGACTTGTCTTACACAGTGTTCACATTCTATTGTTTATCCTTAACAACTGGCTTATTTAAAGAAATCTAGGGACTTGAATGTGTTTTCGCGACATAACTAAACTTTCCAGTGATAGACAAGTGTTCACAGCATCAATTGGAATATTGAAGAAGGTGCACGAAGAGGAAACCAATGAGCTCTTTTGGTTGTCTCCCACTTTATCTGTAAAAGCGCTATATCTGTCCAACTTGGAGCGCAAGGACGTCAAGCTCGTCCTAAAGATCTTCAACATTAATAATATTACAGCACTCACTAGTTCAATGTTAGCTCAACTTCAACATGTCAAAGGCACAGCTGAGTTTAGAGTTTATCCGCATCTATATGACGTGGTGTAACATTTTAAATTTCAAAACTTCTCACAAGGAACAGCTCCTGCGCGAAAGCTTTCAAGAGCCAGTGAGAAGTCTGTCTTCTCCTCAGATCAGTTTCATCAACAGCGTAATTGACTGGCTAGACTTTTGGGGAAGCCTAAATTATGATGCAGGCCACCTGACTCGTGAAACACACAGTGTATTTCTCCACACTTTTCATGCCCTTGTAGAAGTAACTCACTACAGCAATGAAGAGCTCTGCTTCTTGTACGTGTTGCTAGAGAAGTTTCAGACCGACTGCCTGAAGGACAGATTTGGGAAATATCGACAATTGTCAGGAGCGCGGTATCACATGTCTATACGACAGATATACGAGTTAGAGCACAGGTCCAGATTGCAAAAAGTGCTCAAGGCTCTCCAAACTACCTTATCTAGATTTTTTCGCTCGATGTGGCTCACTTCATGACTCACAGTATGTGAAACGGTTTGGTGTAGCCGTAAGAGAGCACTACATCACAAAGAAGCAGCACAAGTTTCCTACCATTACTCATGTGGCAAGCTTCTGCGCACATGCAGCTGTAAAAAAAGCTTGTATGTGCCTCCTGTAGGGACAATCTTGTTTTAGAAGACGAGAGTTGTGAGAACGAGGATTGTTTACTTATTGTCACTGCCACGAAAGGTGGCCTCAAGTTTCCTCAACCTGTTGTTGTACAAGCTGTTTTGACATTAAATATAGTGTTTCAACAACTCGTAAGCAAAAAGAATTCAACCGAAGTTTATGGTTCTCCGAAGCAAAAAGAGCTTTTTGTTGCCTTGACATCATCGTTTACCGACAGTGATGAAGACCTTGACACTTGTGACCAGGGACATTCCCCACAGCACTTAATGAAGTATATTCTTAGTGCTGCTGCGAATGTTTTGTTAAGCAATCTGTTCAAACGGAACAATGAGAAGCTTATAACAAGTGAACAAGAAAAAGCGAAAGATAAAATCACTGCAACCTTGACCTTCTCTATCTTTGACGTGTTGAAGGATGTAATCAAGGAATGAACGAAAGAAAAAGCTGCCTTCTGTTTGTATTTGTCCTACTACCCTTTTGAAAAAAACGTTCTCCATAGGAATGGTGGATTCCACCATCCACCATTTCGGTGGATTATGGCGGTGGAAATGGTGGCACATGGTGTATGGGGGCGTATCGTGGAGCGGATGGTGGATGGCGCGCTATAGCCGGCAATCCTGGAGCGCGAAGCAGCGTCAGAACCACCGTGACGAGCTGCCGCTGACGAAATACTAAAAATTGATAAATAAAAAATAATGTTTGAAGCTTCTGAAAAAAAAAGGTGCGCCAGCGCGGATCGAATCTGGCACCTCCGAATTATGAACTCAGTACGCTAATCACTGTGCCACGCTGACAGATGGTTGTGCGGGTGCTAAAAAAGTAGTCAACTCACAGAATCACCGTTTAACTTCTGTTTGTAGTTTACTTGGGAGGGACGGGATCTGCACCTGCTACTGAAACTTGCACATTTGATAAACACGAACTGCTGCCTGTAACGATTGCCACAGTGATAATGGCAACAGCGCTATGCTTTTGTTACAATTCACAACTGCAAGGGAATAAAACACAACTCATTGAACTGAGGTGCCGGTAGAGTTAATCGGCGGTTACTGCCAAGTTTACTATTCGTTTCTCGCTCCTTCCAAAGGACTATATCAGTTAAGGCTCTATGACGCTTCTATGGTCATTCGATAGATACGCCCACACAATCAATTTTGACGTTTTTCGCGCAACTCACACCGCAGTTGTGCCAGCGCACCGCTGTTGCTCTGTCGGTAGGAACAGCTACATAACGGCTAGTCCAAAACGAATGCAGTGCGCCAGAAACACTATGCTCTCTTATTGGTTCAGTAAGCATACGAATTGACGTGTCAATGTTCTCGCATAAGAGCCAGCGAAGTGCCGGCGAGTGCGACCAGCTGCTGTCGGTGAGGCGAGGCGTACCTTTGGTGGAAGTGCTGCGAGCGTGTCGCATCGATGTTTGTCGCTTTTTGTTCGGACACTGTACACAATAAAAAAGGCCGCATTTAGAGTAAATGATGCCGAAGCTGTTCTGTATAGTCATTTTTACTCGTCAAAATTGTCTATTCTGAAACCCAAAAGCGCCGATAACACTTCTACGGATTTGGTCGGTATGACTAACCTTTGGTGGAAATCATGATGGTCGAACAGGAAGGTGAAAATCAAATTCACTAGGGCTGATCTGAACGCATGTCTAAAGTGAATTTTTATACATATTCGCCCACACTTTGATAACTTAAAGGGACTGCTCGAACAATAGAGTGTGCAAGAATTACCAGAGTTGCGTTTTTAGCGTAGCGACTTCAAGTGACCACTGTGTCCTGCTCTAACATTGAATGGGGCAATTGCGAATTGGAGCCCATTTATTTGTCGACAACTTCTCGCCGATGTAAAACCTTTATTGTCGTGTTCACAGTGACAACTCTAGTCTTCTAAACATCACAACAAAGAAACACATCACGGATGTCAAACTGTTGTAAGTACCTGCGCGAAATGTGAACATATTTCCTGCCGCATATTCTATGCTACACCACAATTGAAGCGTTCTGGACACCACAGAAATAAAAAAGTACTAGAAAGCATAATGGGCAGCGTTGGTTTCTTTTGACCATAACCATATATCTCTGCGCATTCAAGAATGAAACACTACAAATAAGTGATTTCACCTTCTGTCATGTACTTTTTATCATGCCACCGCCATCCACATTGCTCACCAACCCTTCCACCAAACACGTTTTGCCTCGCCACTATGAGCCGGCATTTTGCACCGTCACCATCATTGGCTGGCCACCACCACCACCATCTGCTACTAATTTTTTCACTCTCGCCGCCATCAGCCATTATGCCAACTACAGTTTTCACCGCATCCACTAATATTTCCACCATACCCACTATTCTTTCCAGCATACCCACCAACAATTCCAGCATCTACCAACCCAGGATTTTGAATAGGGCAGATATTTCTGCATTAGTAATGTTCGAAACACTACCTGCATCCAATCTGGAAAGGAAGGAACTCCCGATCGTGGGTACTGTCATACAACGCTCCAAACAGGCGTAACTGCAGCAATGCCAACGCTGCCTGAGAAAAATGTGAAAGGAGGATGACTGTTTGAAGAGACACCAGAAGCACCATCGTTATCAGCGGAAACGTTAGTGCGTGACTGCGAGCTAACAGGTAAAACGAGGCCGGTTTGCCTAGTAGACAGTTCAGTTCAGAGGCATCCTGAAGACGAGATTGAGGTGGAGACACCTTAATTCAACGAGAAAGTTACGGCCCTGTGTATGACTACCCCCTTGTACGACGCTATGAACGGGAACATCAACAGAGCACTAGAAGCAAACGATGTAGAATGGTTTGGGAAAGGCCCTAATATGAGCCCTTGTCAACGCAGGAACCACGTGATAAAGTGGAAGAGAATCAAGCGAAAGATTTCATCCGAGCTGAAGATAAAGCCGTGGTGCAAAGTAAGGACGATTTTGAGGTCATCGTGTCAGACAAAAAACAGTTTCACGTGTGAGTGAAGATGTAGCGAAACGACCTCAATGTACCAAGAGTGAAAGGTGACGAAGTCATCCAGCCAGGCTTCATGACACGACAACCCCAAGCTGACAAAGAACCAGCGAAGATCGATCGATTGTGACGAGGCTTGGCTGGTGTAGAAAGCGTCAACGATAGCGGAGGCGCCGCCTCAGGTACCATCGTTCGAAACGGCTCGTCAGAGCAGAAAGGAGAAAGACAAGATGAGACGTCCGTCATGAACAAGTCATGACAACGTCGTCACTGCAGATGACGCATCTTGCTCGCTGTTGCATGAAACGTAACTTGGCAGAGAAACGTGGATGGTAAGTGCGGCAAAATCACACGAGCTTCCACGTACGCAACATGGCGTGGTAAGCTCACCGAGCGAGCACCGCAAGAAAGGTAGCCAGCGCGACATGGCGCATACAAGATCGGTGTTGAGGTTAAACGGTCATGCGTTTGGTAGTGTTGAGCCTCAAGGCGTTGTGTTAATGATATTCTGTGTCACTCGCTTATGTCGAGTGAGTTAGTGTCTGATGTGCTGTGGTGATGTCATTTATAATGTTGTATTGTGCCAAAAGGCATTCTTTAAAATGTGTAATCAGCGTTGTACTCATGTCCGTGATGGTATATTGCACTGTGAAATTGTATTGAGTGTTCCATTGTGAATGTGATGTGCCATAATTGATGGACTCTCTTTATAGGACTTTTGTAATTAGGCTGTTAACGCTCATTCGCTTGGTTTCGACTAGCATAAGATAATATTTTTAAATAAAGGGGGGGGGGGGCTGTGTCACAAACAAGCGCTCACCAAAGTGTACGCCTCTGAATTCTAACCACTACATGAAACAGTTGTGCATATACTTTGCGTCATTTCAGGACGTGTCGCTCAATAAAAAATAGCAACCCCGTCATCTTCCCTCCGCATGCTTCCCATAATGTCGATTCCCGAGTACGTGGGTTCTCCCAATTTAATTTTGTTTGTTTTTCACTTCAATTGATCTTTTCCATCACTGTGTTCTTCCTAGTTCTGAATGTTAGCATATAGGCAGCGGTGTGTTGCACACAATGGTGCCACCTACCGGTGCTGCGTAAGCATATATATACGCATGCTGCCAGCGGACGGCTGCATGCGGCTAAATGTTGTCAAGTAGGTCTCCTGTTTCTCGTTAACTTGGAGTAATAGTACCTTGTAAGCAATTTAAATAAGCGCAGACAAAGTTTATCACGTTGTCTAAATGATTATCACGTACGTGAAGCTTGTACTTACTGTTAGGACACATTGGTACGGCTATAAACACGTCAAAAACCCGGGAGCGGTAACACACTAATTCAAAAATATTTTTCTCGCTTAAAACAAAAACTAGTTTGATAAAGCGTTCTGAATGAGTAGTCAATGAAAGTTGCTAATAAATGTGCTGCTGAGCATATTTTTATTAGTACCACCTCAATGTTGAATTCATGGCCGAACATGCAAAAATGAACACTTCTGCAACTTTTTGAACACCTGTATACTTTAATTTGCACTGTATACGCCTAAAATAACTTTCAGTATACAGTAGCACATTCTGAAAACATTCTATTGTCAAATATTCAAGTTTCTTCCGTGTTGTCTTTTCATAAAAAAATTGCCAGTATCAACCGAGCTCTCCCTATTAGAAGCCACGTAAAAAATTTACGACAGTATAAAAGCTCGTAAAACCTACATCAAGTAAAACGCCTCTAATGTTTATAATGCTCAAAATTTGTCTTATCGTAATTAAAAAAAAGCCTTTTTCGACAACGTTCTTTACGAGCTATGGTTTTGAGCTTTCTGAAAAAATTCAAATGAAGCTTGTGGTAGTGGAGATTTATTTCGCAAAATATATTTCGGGGAAACATTTTTGACTTCAGGTAGATAGTTCTGAAATTTTTAACAAATAAATCGGAGATGTCTAGCGCCAAGTTTGGGACAGTTGGCTTTGAATGTCCAATTTACAGGGTGTCTCACTATAAATTTAGCCAGAGTTTAAAAATATGCTGGTACACGTAATTACGACGCCACCAAATGCATGTTGCTCCCAGTTGCCGGGAGTTAGACTATGTTCTTTGTCCTCAGGTATTGTTTAATCAGATCAGTTTAATTAACTAACTTTTGAAGGAACAAGGATGGATAAAAATTCTAACAGGGAGGTGTAGATCGGTTTGCAAAACGTCCAAATAAATAGTTCTGAACATTATATCTGTAAAGTATGTGTTTTTATGCTCAGTACAAATGCCCGCGAAATACAAAAAATTTCCACGTGACAAACGTGCTCGCCCGTCAGTGCGCACGATTAGATTATTCTAGTACTCCCTAACGTTCTGCGTGCGAACGACACACTTACCTCGCCCCGGTTCATGACAGCGATAAGCAGTCACAGCGGTTATTCTTTTGGGGGTCGATAGCAAAACGTGTTCATAGTAAAGTCACCACATTCGTTGCGGCCCTGCCGAAGCAGCACGATGGGACAAATTCTGTGGTAGTTCGTACGCGGAACGTTTTGGAGCACTAGAACCATTGTGCGCACTGGCGCATGAGTGGGTTTGTCATGCGGTATTTTTTTCTACTTCGCGGGCATTTGCAATTAGCAAAAAAACACAAATACCTGACAATTAAAAGTTTAAAACTGTCTAATCGGACGTTTCGCAAACCGATCTGAACTTTCTCAATGAAATTTTTCATTTATTTTTGTTTCTTGAAAAAGTGAACGAAATAAACATATCTAACAAAACAATATTTTACAACACAAAAATAGTCTGACTAACGACAGGCAACGTTGAGCAACATGCATTTCATGGCGTTGTAATTGCGGGTGCCGGTATATTTTTAAACTCTCGCTAAGGTTACGTGGAACACCCTGTATAACAATGTAGTCAATCTATATATGTTAATAGCAGATGTATACCTAGGATTCGTGGGTTACCGATCCGTATCCGACGAAGCTCCTCTAAAATATTCAGCTTGTGGACATGAAATTGATTTCTTCTACCGATAACAGCATCACTCCTCCATTTGCCGCGTGCAACAAAGTATCTTCTCTTCCTAATAAAAAATTAAGCTGCTATAGATTACAAAGCCGTATACTAAATCTTAAAATTTCCACATGCTCTCGACTAGACGATATTGTAAATATGTTTCTGAAGTCTTCTACAGAATGGTGTGCTAACGATATTGCCATTGTATTAAAAATAATAAAAATTTGCCTGATCCTATGTACAGTGGGTATCAAAAATATGGGAAGCATGAATGAAGGTGTATTTATCACTTCATAATCAGCACAATGTTACGAGAAGCACGTAAATTTTACCGTATATGACTTCCATGTTATGATTATCTTGGTTGCACCTAGTATTTGTGTTCGTCTTCCACTAACGTCACGTAACATTGAATTGCGTATAACTGGAGCTAGCGAAAGGGTCGAGAACGCACTACGAGCGTAGCATGTAGCGAAGTTTTACGTGACACGCATCAAGATTATCATCATTTGGACGTGTCATTTACCTTCGTCGTTCATTCACGTCATGTAATACCAAACTTGGTATATGTGAACCTAGCGAAACGGCGGCGAGTGCATCGCGAGCGTGATATTTAGCCATGTTTTTACATGACCAGCATGTCATAACTATCATGTTTGCAGCAGTTATATACGTTGGTCCTCCATTGACATCGCGTTTTGTAGGGTTTGGTATATGTGAAGCTGGCGAAGCGACCGAGAGCGCACCATGCTCGTAGTGTGTAGTCATGACTTACATGACATGCATGTCGTGATTTTTACGCTAAGGCCTGTTACTAACGTTTGCCATGCATTCATGTCATACTATGCCAGTTTTGCATTATGTCTTGACAGCTAAACCACCGCAAGAGCAGTCAGACCATGAAATGTAAATTATTACATTCATAACCTACATCTTACGATTTTCATGTTATGACTAGTCACTTATGGTGGTCGTCATGCAGTCATGTTAAGCCATACTAATATTGGTATTGATCCCATTATCGAAACGTTCAGAGAGGTAAAAGTCGTAGGTGGCTAGATAGAATTAGAGAGATAGAAAGATAGATAGATAAATAGATAGATAGATAGATAGATAGATAGATAGATAAATTTATTTATTATTTATTTCGACATACTGCCAATCCCATCAGGGATTTTAGCAGGAAGGGCGTGAACATAAAAATTCGAATAGGTACACAATAAAGACATACATCGCGATAAAGTACAGAATGAAACTAACAGAATCGGATCATTTAACAATTTCAGATCAAAGAAGGCCTAAAACATTAGTGTAAAGAAAAGTTGTGAGAAGAAAATAAATGCAGCGACTTGGTTGACACATTGGTTAACATATTGGCATATGCATCAAGAAACACAACAAGAAATTACAGCAATAAGAAACTACCCTACAATATGGCGAAGTATTTCAAGGAAGGACAAATTTATACACACTGAAAAACAGAAACATGTTCAAGAATCAACAGAGCGATTTCTCTTCACCTGGATTCAGTACTAAAAATTGCTTAAAGAAAAAATATGATGACATGATACTTCGCTCGTACAATGTTCACACGAACACACATATTAAAATCAACCAGGTGATTCCGTTTGCATAATACAAAGTTCATTTTCGACAAGGGTTAGAAATTTTGCTAATTCGGTAGTGCTGGAGATACTCGGATCCAGTTTATTCCATTCATTATTGGCTAACAGAAAGAATGAGTACTTAAAGCAGTTTGTGTTGAAGGAGTATTCGTTAAGTCTCATTGGGTGTTTTTGGCGTGTTGTTCTAGTTTGATCAAACGTCAGATAGGCGGATACATCAATGTTTAAATGACCATGTATTAATTCATGTATGAATTTTGCACGTGCTAACCTTGTTCTATTCATTAGAGTAAGTAATCCAGCTTTTTTCATTAGTTTAGTCGGAGAATCTGTATGTCTGTACTTGTGGTAAATGAACCTCATAGCTTTCCTTTGTATTCCTTCCAGTTTCGTGATTTGCTGTTTTGTGAATGGTGACCAAATAATATTACCGTATTCAAGTAATGATCGCACAAGGAAAGTGTATGCAAGCAGTTTTAGAGAAGGCGGGGCCTGGCGAAGCCGGTATCTGAGTGTAAACAAGCGGCGTAGTGCAGCTGAAGTAACGTAACTTATGTGTGCATCCCAGCTTAGATCTTCAGTTATAATAATTCCAAGATATTTATGCTGACTTACTCTAGTTATAGGAATGTCATTAATGGTGTAAAGAAAATTTGACCTAGTTTTTTTTCGACTTACTGATAAAATTCTACACTTGTTTGCATTAAGTGACATGTGCCATTTACGGCACCAGCAGGAAACATCTTGTAAAGCACTATTTAAAGCTACATGGTCCTCCGTTGAGTTTATTTCTCGATATAGCACGCAGTCATCCGCGAATATTTTGATTTTTTCCTTAATATTTGTAGGCAAATCATTAATAAGGAGAAGAAACAAAAATGGCGCCAGCACACAGCCCTGCGGAACTCCAGATGTGACGGAGGTGGTAGCAGAGGTTTCATCGTTAAATTCCACATACTGTGTACGATCAGTAAGATAATTTTTGATCCAGTTAAGAACAGTAGAAGTTCCTAAGGTGGCCTCAAGTTTTTGAAGTAGTTTCTTGTGTGATACCTTGTCGAATGCTTTGGCAAAATCGAGGAAGATTAGATCAGTTTGTTTTTGGTTGTCAATACTCTGGGATACCTCATGTGTTAATTCCACTAATTGGGTTATGGTTGAAAGACCTCGGCGAAAGCCATGCTGATAGGGAGATAATATACGTTTTTCTTCTAGGAAAACAGTGATTTGTTTAAGACTTATGTGCTCCAAGATTTTACAGATTGTACATGTCAGGGATATAGGTCCAAAGTTAGATATATCATTTCCGCATCCTCCTTTAGATAGATAGATAGATAGATAGATAGATAGAGATAGATAGATAGATAGATAGATAGATAGATAGATAGATAGATAGATAGATATGGCTAAAGTCGCCGAAGTTTGCTACGGAATGCTTGGCATATAAAATCGGCCGATACCACGTACCTTGCGAATCCATGTTATGCGAAGCGTGCAGATGAGAAGTGACTGTGTTGTATTTTTTTTATTCAAGCGCTATAAAGTGGCGCTAAATATATGCATAAATGCACATACAAACATACATTGAATAGTCTCACCAATTTTATATAACCAGTTTATGAGAGTTGAGTAACGATGCTTACAGCAACATGAATATTAGCCGCCCCATAAGCAGTAAGCTGATATAAAGCACTGACGCGCGCGATGGTAGCCCTGGACACTGCTACATAAATCAACTTGAGTAGATGGCGCCTAAATAGGTTTTACATTAACCTACGTGACGATTGTGCCGTAGGAGTACATAGGTATTGTTTATAAACTTGGATAGCCAGCACTGCAACTACAATGAACGGTTTCACAAACTTCAAGGTCAATTTCAAAAATATTTATGAAAATAATGTAGATAGATATAGACATAGACAGATATACAAATAAATAGTTAGATAGATAGATAGATAGATAGATAGATAGATAGATAGTAGATAGATAGATAGATAGATAGATAGATAGATAGATAGATAGATAGATAGATAGATAGATAGATAGACTTTACAAGAGTTCCTCAGCTGCGGAAACTGGCAAACGTCATGCCCGAATTGAAATACAGAAACAAGCTCACATTACCAAACTGTAGGCCATTATCTTTGCTTTCTACCAGGTATAAACTTTTCGAGCGTATTATTAGAGAGAATAGGCTGCGCGGGTTTACGAGTGAGTGGAGAGGGCAGCGGATCGTGACTCGATAAGAAATCTTATTGGGTCACGCTCCGCTGCCCTCTTCACTCTCCCGCTCACACGTAAACCCGCCCAACTAAAACTCTCTTTTAGCAAAAACATTTATATGTAGACAAGAAAATTGGGGATCTTCAAGCTTTGCCCTTAAGAGTTGAAGGTAATAGCGATCATCTGTCCCTTGAGCTAAACGGCTTGTGTCAGTTGAAATTTTGCATACGACCGCGCTCTCTGTAATGGGTTACATGCTTTAAACCATGGGATATTGTACCTTCAAATTTTTTGAACTCTCAATGTCATTCGGAAACAGATTCGTAGTACCCCTTTTTCGAAATCTGGGTCGGGAAAATGAGAATCAGGTGTATTTGTTTTTGCGCATTTACTCTGCTTTACAGTTACAGAAATGTTTTTTCGCTATTGAACAATTTATCAATCAAAATAAATGAAGTTCTAGCTAATTGTTTCATCTATCAAATATCTCAACAATAATAATTTCTACCTATATTCGATATATTAGTTAGTTCTTGCCTATATATGTAGTATGCTGAAGAAAATACTGAGAAAAAATGTCTTGTACTTGGCCAATAACCTATATTGGGTATCAGCCATCAGAGAAATAAAAGAAGCAGACATGTGGCTTCAAATATTTCTCTCCTTTTTAACAATCGTTGTATTTATATTTCAGGTACAAGATACAGTGTGGACAATCTCTTTTGTGGGTAAGAGCCAAGATATTTTAGGGGACAAAACAAAACAAAGGCATGCCTAGGTGTTTCATTAAGTACATATCAATCAAGTGCACAATAATGAAAAGAACTTGTACCCACCCCGAAGCGATTCCTACTCTAATACTTTAGGTATATACCTAACCCACATTTGCAATAAATACCATGTAAGAAAAGGAAGAACAAAATACGTGTGGCTCTGTGGTAGAACACTTGCTTTCCACGCAAGCTACCTGTGTTCAATCTTCACTCAGACCGAAAAATTAAAAAAATATTCATATTTTGTTCATCTTTGCAATTTTATCTGTCAAGCCCAAGTAAATGATTTTTTCGCTTACAACCAACAATGCTGACGCCGAAATTTCTGGAAAACGTGCTCTTTGGCGCTATGGAATTAATAGACTTAGCTGATCACCGCGTGGTTTTTGTGCTCGCTCTTCTATTACACAGTTTTTTGAACTTATGCATGACGTTGCTTGTTCTCTTTACTATCGAAGTCATATCGATAGCTAAACTTTTAGCTTCTTCAAAATTGTTACGTCGACAACAAGCTGGTTGATTAGATAGCGGATATTTCGTAGTCACGCTCTAAATCTGTTACGTTCAACTGCTAAGTCATCTGACGTACAATTCACATCAGGGGAGCATGAAGGATTGGTGAGTTGACCACTACTGTTTAATAATTATATACATAACGCAGCAAAAGTTATTTGTGGACTCTCAAATCCGCCTTAGAATGTATGCAGTTCACTGCGTTATCTCTAAAACCATCTGTATTTCGCAATGCCCATGGCCTATAGGGGGGACCGTACAATCCAAGATGGCTGTGGAAGGATGATCAACCCGTGAACTCGCATAGGAAAAGATCGGATGCGCGGACGTACTTCCCGTGCCGCTTTCACGGGTTGAACTCTTGATCGTCAAATGAAGGTATATCTAACCAAAGTACTTTCCCGATCAATAGGAATACTGGATGTTCGCTATCTCAATTCTCGCCGCAGTGCAAGGGGTAGTGTCAGCTGATTGTCGGTGTATCAACAATGCTTTGTGCAATCCTGTGCGTGCTACAGAAAAGTGGACCAACTAGAATTCACGTCTGAACTGAACGGCCCTCCGAGATAATTTGTTCTGACCCTGCCTGGGGAATTCGCAACAGTAGTTACCCACTAGCGAGTAGTGTGCCACTGCGGCTGCACGGGACAAACTGTTTACCGTAGCTATGGGTTGCAAACATCATACGCCGTCGTCATTACTTGCACTGTAGCATCATGCAGCTGCTTCTTCAGCAGAACACAAGCATATCACTTCCCATTAAGCAGCGCATGTGTCAGAGCCATGATCAGACTCTAACAATGCGCAATTCACTGCACTCGCATGTTGGAGGTTCCATCAGTGCGATTGAAACAAGGATATCAAAACGAATGCACGCGTATGCTTCTCGCAACGTCAAAATTGTAAAAGGTTGTTGGGTGGGAACGGTGGACCCAAAGCTGCCATGTCGCTAAACGGAACGCTTCTCTGCTTGGTGCAGGTTTTTCTTGGCTTCGGTGCTTTTGAATGCGCGCAGCCACTTTATGAGTCTTGCGACGACACGAGCCAGCTCATCAGCAAAGGCCCCCAGTTTTCAACGCTGTCGTCACCCGACGACGTAGTTCTACTGGCCTTTCCATTCAAGCATCACAGCGTGACGTCATCATTTGGCGCCGCTATAAAAGAGCACCGGCACGATTTCGTCTTCTGTGTGCACGGTGGACCCAAAGCTGCCATGTCGCTAAACGGAACGCTTCTCTGCTTGGTGCAGGTTAGTCCCCGTTCTTGTTCAATACGTAGTGATTGTCGAAGCTTAGTGGTTCTGCCGTGCCCACGGCGTTGTTTTGTGATTGCGTATGACTGTTTTGTCGTTTGCAAACTACTAATTTGCGGTGATGTCGAGGAAAACCCTGGGCCCACCCAGAAGGAACTGTACGAGCAACTACTTGACGGTCAGACAGAAATGCGTAAGGAACTACTTGAAATTAAAACACTATTTCCTTAGCTGAAAGAACAGATGCTTGACTTTAGGCGTACTGTCGAAAATATAGTGACTAAGCGCTCAGCACAGCATGAAAACACCCATCAATTGCATGTCACATTGAAATAATTTGAACACGCAATGTCTTTTCAAACTAAAAAGCTAACAGACCTTGAAGACCACAGCAGACGTTCAAATCTAATTATTCAAGGAATACCTGAAACCTCAGCAGAATCAGAAGAGGAACTAAAGGACAAGGTCGTGAAGGGTCTCTTTCAAGAAAAACTTCAAGTTAAATCTGAATCTGTAGGGCGTATTCATCGACAGGGTAAGCACGTAGGAAAGCGGCCTGTAATAGTGTATCTGCAAGACTTTACAGAAAAGAAAGAGATAATGAAAAACGCAAGCAAACTGAAGGGCTCGGATATCTCTGTTAAGAATGATTACTCAAAATCAACGCTAAAAAAACGCAGTCTGTTCTGGCACAGCGCAAAGGCCGAGACAGAACAAGGGAAAAGAATCAACCTGATACACGATAAACTAAAGATCGATAAGGATATGTATTTTTGGGATGAGGTGCAAAATAAGCGAGTAAAAATGACCGGCTACAAGAACACCGCACCCCAACAGTCTAAAACCTGACGTAATGTGCATGCGCACAAGCAACTTCGTCTACTTAATTTGAATGCCCGCAGTGTTATGAATAAAACCGAACCCCTCGAAATCCTATTACTGCAGTACGATCCTCACATTACTGTTATATCTGAGACGTGGTTACATGAACAGCTGAATGATGGCGACATTTTTCCACCTTCCTATACGGCTTTTCGTAAGGACAGGCAAGCAAGGGGAGGTGGTGTGGCCGTCCTGATCCAACAAAAATTTGATGCTGTCTTGTTGGATGATGTACCGGAGCTTGAATGTATGTATTAAAGTAACCTTGTGGGGTCACTCATTCATCGTATGCGCATTATATAGACCGCCGGACTCAACTCTTGAATACCTATTAAAACTAAAGGAACACATGTCTAAATACCATGGCAACAAAGTGCTTTTGATTGGCGATTTCAATCTCCCCTGAGTAGATTGGGAGCGTTTTGAAACCTTTACAGCCAATATCAGCAATGCAAATGCAGTGTTTGACATCATGCTCGCACATAATTTGGCACAACTGGTTCATGAACCAACGCATTATCAGGGTACTGCTAGGTCTATCTTAGATCTGGTATTTATTCCCCGTGACTTCAGTACACATACCGTAGTAATTGAGCAAGGGTTGTCTGATCACTACCTTGTGTCAGTTTCTATCCCTCTTGAACCGCTTTCGACAACTGCCAACTTGTCCTTTCATTGTGTAAAAGACTATACACATGCCAATGATGCTTGCGTTATCGAGCACCTAGAAACCTGTCTGATAGATTTTGTAGCTACCGATGTTTGTAGATTGTGGGACCAATTAAACGCATATGCTTCTACTGTATCGATAAATTTATACCGTCTAGACGTAAAAAGGTGCATAAACATACGCCCTGGATGACGAGAAGCATCATTTATCTCAAGCGTAAAGTTAAAAGATTAAAGAAAAAGCATGCTGACCCCAAAATCATAGCTGACGCTCTAGATAAGCTTGCACATGCTGTACACACCTCGAAGGAATACTACTTCACTACGTCACTCGCAAACTTCATAAAGAATGATCCAAAGAAGTTCTGGAACTATATTAGCGAAAAAAAGAAATCCATATCACCGTTTTTGTCAATGGTTCAATGGTATCTGATCAAGCAGCCATTGCTCAACACCTCAATGAGTATTTTCATAGTGTATTTTCTACTCCTAGTGCTTCCCCATCTGTCATAAATGCCGACAATGCTGCGAATGTAAACTTTATTTCTTATTCTGGTGTCGTTGCTATGTTGTTGAACCTAAAGACTAAGACTTCTTGCGGTCCCGACAATATCCCCAACATATTTCTGCGTCGCTTTGCAGAGTCTGTTGCAAAATACTTACTCGTCATTTTTCGAGCCTCTCTGTTGTCAGCGGAATTGCCAGATGACTGGAAGTCGGCACGAATAGTTCCTATATTCAAGAAAGGTGACCGCCTATTACTGCAAAATTATCGACCAATCTCCTTAACATCATCATGCTGTAAGCTTATCGAACACATAATAGCTCATAAATTAAATGAATTCTTAGAAGAACGCTCAGTTTTAACAAATCATCAACATGGGTTTCGAAAAGGATTTTCCACTACAACACAATTGGTTACTATCGTTCATACCTTTGCAGCTTGTCTTGATGCTAACGGCCAAATTGATGTAATATTCTTAGACTACAGTAAAGCATTCGACACAGTTCCACATGATAAACTAATTATAAAGCTTCGGTTAGTTGGTATACCAGAATTATTTATCTCCTGGATCTCAGCTTATCTACTCAATCGCAACCAGTATGTTCAGGTAGGAGAAAAACAATCGGGCTGCCTTCCTGGGACTTCTGGCGTTCCGCAGGGGAGTGTACTAGGCCCCCTTCTGTTTTTGGTCTACATTAACGACATTGTCAATGTAATTAGCACCCCGGTACAAATTCGTTTATTTGCTGATGATTGTGTTTTGTTTAGAGATGTAACCTGCATTAGTGACCAATGTGATCTTAATACTAACTTATGCAATGTATCAAAATGGTGTGAGCAATGGGGAATGCTTCTTAATGCAAGCAAATGTGTGCATCTCCCCACAACGCGCAAAAAAGTCCCATTAAACTACACATACAATTTATCTGAAGCACCTTTACTTAAAGTAGCCTCCTATAAATACTTAGGCTTAACGTTAACAAGTACCTTATCCTGGAATTTGCACATAAATAACATCTGCTCTGCCGCTTTCCGTAAACTATGCCTTCTCCGCCACAAGCTCAAGACTGCTCCGCCTAGTGTTAAACTCCTCTCCTACTTTTCCCTAATTAGGCCTAAACTTGAGTACGCCTCCATAGTTTGGGATCCCCACACAAAAATTAACGTCCAAAACCTAGAAAGAATTCAAAGAAAAGCAGTACGATTCATATATAGTAAATTTATGTCAACCGACTCCCCACTGCATTACTAACAGCAAATGGTATAGAACTATTACAAATTCGAAGAACAAAAAGTCGGCTACAGTTTCTTTCAGACATAGTGAACCACAGGCTACCCTTAGACACCGCAGTATACGTATCCCCCTTGTTAAGCAGACCCACTCGACACCACTATCCTCATTCCCTAACGCCAATCTTCGCAAGGACTGGTACTTTTCGGTACTCCTTCTTCCCACAAACAATAGATGATTGGAATAAACTAACCGAAGCATTTCCTCAACGCCCTTGACCATTTGTGTAAATACTCTTCTTCCATGACTTCCTTGAATGGTACTATCACCTTGTTGTTCAACTGTTACTTTTTTTAAAGCCATAACCCCTCTGTCCTATAGCAAAGAAATTGTGTAAAAAACGCTTTGCAACCTTGTTTCATTCTGTTATTTAGTGTGTTTCATGTATGCTCACCCTGCTTGGACTTTTTGTCTGCAGTATTCTATAAATAAATAAATAAACACCAACGTCGTTTGAACGGCACTGATAGAGAGCAGAAGTTAGCATTGAGTGTACTCGTCACTGTTGTATCATTGCTCTAACGAATTCACTTCGCTGGTCGAGCTCAAGCGTAATGCGGCATGCGGCGTTTTAATATTCACTTTAATTGGGCTACATGCAATGCACAAGCTAAACTGTTTTTTTCTTTAATTTTGAGCTTACTTAAGAATATGGCATAATAAATACCATTAAAGTGATTTACGAGCGTGAAAGAAAAAAACATCAACGCACGACGGAACGGGAAGTGCAACTCGCTGCTCGTGAGCTAGCTGCTTATCGTTCATCGTTGCTGTCACTCTCAGCGCGTTTACAACCATCTACGTCCAGTGAAAAATCCTCGACGTCAAGACGGTTTCCTTAAAATTCACTGCTGAAAGTAATCTAAGGAATTCTTTTTGCCGAACGACTTCTATTGCACCAACAACGCGTCATTGCACGGTTCCAACAAGGCAATACTGACCACGTTTACATGGAGGTGCATGGGGAGAAAATTTCGCTCCGATGCCAAGCAAAAAAAGAACCACTTGTAGTGTGCTACCATTGATCGACGAACGTTAAAAACAGGCAGAGAAGCGTAGGCCAAGGTTTGGAAGCGCCAATTGTGAGCCTGCGCTATTTTACACTTGCAATGAATGTTATGCAAGTCATGCACTACAAAATCATTGACGAATACTATACGCAGGTACACAATGAGCTCAACCGTAAAGGTTATACAGAAGATTTACCTATCCAAGATGGCTGCAAAAAATCTAGCGAGGTTCATATATGTACTCTGCGGGCTATAATCGAAAGCGCGAGTTGCCACGTATTTCACGAAAACTTCACCTCTCGAAGAAACGAATCAGAATTATCGTGTCACGAACGGTTTTGTATATTCACTGATGCACGCAACATACAAAGTGGTTTGTGTTCGTTCGTTGTTAACGCGTAAACACTTAGGCTAGCAACAACGAACAAGGGAGCGTCTACCTACTGATCATACATGAGAAGACACTCCTGAATTCCGCTAGGTGGCACGACGGTCATGACATTGCGAATACTCATGATCAGGATGCGCGGCACAGCGCTCTTTTTTCGTTGTTTTGTAACTGACTGAATAATGGCAAATGTCTATTCCCTTCCAAAATACTGTAATCACGCCCTTTACACATAAGCCTCTTTATTTTACATATACTAATAGGAGTATAAGCCTAGCACGTGTTACATAGTTTAATACACTGATGTAACTATCAGAACAAATTTAAAATGGCGCACGTACGCCGAAACTTTCTGCAACAATTTATTTCTCCGAAAACCTTGGTTTCTCCGACGCACATTCACCAACTCGACAACAGAATGCAGACTGAAACCGCATATAGCTTTTGTCAGACTCCAATTAGCATCGGTTATTAGGTAACATAGCCTCGTACATTACATATATAAAGCCTTGTTGAAATGCTATTCTTTTAGCAATAAGGGTCATATTTCGCCGTTATGATTTGAGTTTCTCGCCTACTTCATATGCTCATGTTTTATCCCTTCAGCGCCTCTCGAACATCGGTGCACCTGCACTCGTGTCATCCTCCAGCATAGTATGGTTCACAGTCGTTCGATTATTCTAGCATATATATGTTTCATTGCATCTTCTGCACATCATATTCACCAATTTTATCCTTTAAATATTGTGCTCGTTCAATCTAGTTCATGATCTTTTATTTTTTCACAAAACGGGATATTATATGCAAGGAACTTGACGGGAAACTGCGCGGACTCTTTGCTGAGCAGCTTGAAAAAGAATTGCCTGAACATGTTTTTCGGAAAACTGTATATTTTTTTGACGTAGTGAACATCTACGTTCACAATTGCTATGTCTCAAAAACTGAGATAGCAATATTTGTAAATAAATAACATTAACACACGTTGCTATCATGTTAACTGTATTGCTCTTTCGTGGAAATAGTTTTTAATAGGGAAGTAATTTTTATCCCGACCACACTTGAGTCTATACCACGCCACATCCCATGCCGTGCCGACTCCGATGTGAACCGAGTAAACGAGCGGCGCGCCGACGACGACGATTTTGATGCCGTTGTGATATATGAAGGAGACGCAGTGCCCCGAGGCGATTTTTCCCAGAGTGTCACGTAACTCACGGGCCGATCATCACCGGTACATCTGTCCCGGCACTTCCTTCCTCCCAGGGTCTGGTGAGAGAGATTTGTTTTTGACTGACGGTCACAACCTGGCAAGGAGCCATTCTTCGCGCCAAACAGACGCGGCCTGTCTCCCGGGGTACAACCTAGTGAGACATGGCAAAGAGCTATTCTTCGGCATGGTAACTTCGGTCACAATGCTAAAAACGGGCGCACCCTGGCAAGTGGGCGATCGCAACAGGCTGGGCGCTTGCGGTTATGGCTTGTCTTTTGGCCACCACGGGTCATAAGACTCGACAGAGGGGCCACAATTTGGCGCGGTAACTCGCGTCACCACACACAACGCAGACGTACCTCACCCTAACCTAAATACCTTTCCACGCGCTACTCGCACAGCCGCAACGCACGTGGCGCAACCCCTGCCGCACACAAGCGGATGCTGAAAGAGCATTTCATTCACTGATTTCTCCCCGCTTGGGTGCGGCAGGTGTGCCACCACGGGCGGCTAGTGCCTGGAGCGGTCCTAAGGGTCTACCCATCGACGCAGTGACTATCGTCACTGCATATGAAACGCACATAGCCTCTCACGTGAAAGAGGGACGACCCTTTGGGGCAGTAACTTCAGTCACGGCACACATAGTGGACGTACCCTAACACTGTCGTACGGTTGGAAGCCGCTGACGTCCCATAAAGATGGATGATGTATCGTTTGGCGCAAGGCGCCTTGTGGTCATGGCCCATCTCCTGACGACTAGGGCCCAGTGAGACTCAGTTCGTCCTTTGAGGACTATGATATTACTGTTTGGTGCAGAATCCATGGCTGATGCGCGCGAACCCAACGTACTATGGTGAATCAGCACAGCCGAAGCTCAGCTTAACTCTCCCTGGAGAAGAAAGTCACCTTCCGGCTCGGCGAGCAGAGTTGCCGGGCAAGGAGAAGCAGCCAAGAAGGACCTTGCGGGTAAAGCCTGACGAGGCGGCAGAATTACCATTGCTTCCGCTCTATGCTGTTACGAAGGCATGACGTCCACACAGTGCCGAAGGTGCCGCCACTCCTAACTCCGCGAAGGTCACTAGCCGTTTGGTAGCGTGTGCTACTCAGCTCGCGACTGCTTCTGCGCAGAGCTGATAGACGAGCGGACGAGATGACGGTGAGTTAGGGCAAGGATTATGTACAGCATAGAAATAGAGGCGTTACAAATTCGGCACTGGGGCCCACAGCTTACGGACTCGAAGAGCCGAGATGTCTTTTCTCGCACGCATCCATCGCCTTCTCTCTGCTGCATAGGTCAACTGCTGGCGACGTGCCGTTTTGCCGTTTGCCTTTTTTTAGAGGCACCGGGTGAATCTTTGCGTCACCAACGTCCTACCGGAAGCGCCGCTGGCCATGGTGTCAGAATCCTCAAACGGGGACCCGCTGCTACACGTGGTTGATCCGAGGACGAGGGATGTTGCCACGCTTTGCATAAGACTAGCGAGACTGAAAGGCGCCGATTGCTTCACCTGGCTCGTGGGCGAAGAAGCTCGCTGTGCGTTCCGTGACATACCAGCACCGCCGCTTGATGACGTCGTTGAGTTGATCGCATCAGGTGGGCTCAATCACTGGCCTCTACACAGATTGCCTTTGCAGAGGCACTGACGTTCTATGTGGACTCCCAGGCGCATTAGCACCCCCGCCGCCAGACAATGCGCCGGAAAGACGAGCTGCTTTCACGTGGCTCGAATGTCGGGTACGCTCGTTCGCGAGGTCTCTCTAGGTTTGCCTCCAGGGCAATGGGAAGAATGTAGCTCTAGGCTCAGTTTTGTGAACACATCCCCTTCTTGATGGATCCCAGCTCCACCGGCTTGTCGCCACATTTTGTCGGCCAGCTTCACTCGTATCTTTTGAGGATTTTTGGTCTCAGCGCTTGTCGATGGTTCTGCAACTTCTCAAGAGCGCTTCGACAACGGACAACACATGACACCAGCAACTGCCCCCGGTTACCCGACAAAACACCAGACAAAGAATATTACAACATATACCTGGCTACTTGTGTATTGGAATTTGGTTCCCTCTACATCAAGAGACACATGTGGGACACAAGGGTTTTAAAATGAGAACTCATATTTTTACACGTACAACAAAGTATAAATAGAATGCAACAAAAAGTTGGCCCCTTGAGATCCCTTTGGACGAGAGCGCTCAACTAAGGCATTGATGACAAAATTTTGCTCCGAAACGCACGGCTAAATGCATCTGCTTTAGCGTTTAGCTTTCTTTTTTGTAGCGAACGTCAAAGTTGTGTGTTAGGAGTATCATGCTCCACCTTTCGACCACAAAAATAAAACCGAAGACATAACAGGCTAGCTTTTGAACGCCCCACAAGAGGCAAGCGCATTCCTTTTCAGAGGTACTATATGCCTCTCCTCTACAGCTTAGTTTTTTACCTAAATAAAAAACTGGCCTTTCCTTACTAGCACTGTCTTCCTGGCACAGTATACCTCCCATGCCATGATCACTCGCACCGCATTCAATGACATATCTCTTGGAGAAATCAGGTGCCATGGAAACGGGCTTTTCGCTTAGATTCTGTTTCAGCTTGCAAAACGCATTCTCCTTTTCTGAGTCCCATACTACTTTAGCCAGCTCGGACTTTCGAAGTGCGTCAGTTAGAGGTTTGGCAATGCTAGAGTAGTTTTGCACGTAATGCTGATAGTATCCTGCTAGCGCCAAGAATGCCCTTATCTCAGATTTTGTGGTTTGTCGTGGATAGTTCGCGACGTCGGGTACCCTAATTTCTGAAGGTCTACGCCGGCCACACCGCAAAACGTGCCCCAGGTATGACACCTCACCGCACCCTATATGATATTTGTTAGGTTTCGCGCTAAGGTCAGCTTTTTTCAACCTATTCAGCAAAACGCGTAAATGCTCGACATGTTGTTCTCAGTTGTTTGAGACGATGGCGATATCGTGAAATTACGGCAGAGCGAACTCGGAGAGGCCATTAGGAACGCGGTCCATTAAGCCTAAAAAAAGGCGCACTTTTCAATCCAAAGCTCAGCTTAAGTGGACGATGCGTTCCGTATGGAGAAACGAATGTGGCGTAGCGGCTAGCGCGCTCCGTAAGTGGGACTTGTAAACACCCTCACACGAGGTCTAACATAGAAATATAGCTAGACTGTGACACAAGTTCTTCCTCTCCTCTAGGTTTGCTATCGAGTTATGGAATTAACACGCTGATTATCGATGCATGACCTCGGATCTTTTCCCGGCACTTGAACCGATATTAGAGGTGATGTATAGTAACTCTCGCCCGGTACTATGACTCACAACTCCAGAATTTTATTGATCTCTTCTTTCATGATGCACTTTAGCACAGGCGAACAACGATACGGCTTGCTACGGATAGGCTCCTCATAAGACAGCTAGTTAGCTTGATATCGTGTTCAATCACCGTCGTGTTTTCGGAACGACCCGAAAACACGTATTCAAGCTCGAAAACAATCCTTCTCAGGAACCTGCTTCTGGACTTCACTTAACCTAGGCTCTAGGTTCAATTGCTTTCAGATTACCTCCGATTCCCATTCGATTACATCACTAGAGGTCAAAATTTCTGCTCCCTTTTTTTCGGAAGCATTCAAAAGCAGATGTACGACCGCTTGGCGTTGCACGTATGGTTTCATAAAGTTACTGTTGTAAATTTATTCGGCTAGCTTCCTAATGTCACTTCATAATTGGTATCAGAAAGCTTCAATATTACTTTGGCGGGCCCTTCCCAATGAACCTCAAGCTTGTTCATTTTGGACGGCTGCAGCAGCATTACCTGACTACCTAATTCAAAGGTGCGCTTCTTCGTCGATTTGTCGTAGTACTCCTTCGACAACGTGTACGCAGCCTTCATGTAGCTTTTCACAAGATCTTTCGTTTTTCCAAGCCTCTGAAGGAGAACTAGAGCATACGCAACTACGTTAGGCTCCTCATCGAGTGCCTCCCAGGACTCACGTAGCATTCGTAATGGTGTTCTCAAACTCCTGCCATACACAAGCTCTGCAGGGCTAAAACCAGTGCTCTCATGAGGAGCTGATCTAGAGGTGAACATAGCGGGAGGAATACACGCTTCCAAGTCGCATTTGTGCTCGTAGCAAAGAGCTCTCAGTATCCGTTTCAGAACGGAATGCATACGCTCTACCGCATTAGATTGCGGGTGATGGATCGAGCCTTTATTCCACATTTATCCATAAAAATAGAGGTAAGGCAGCTAGTGAAGACACTACCATTGTCGCATTGGATTTCAGAAGGAAATCTCAGAAGGAAATCCGACGCGTGCAAATATAGATAGCAGTGCATCCACGACATGAGGAGAATTGAGCTCCTTACGTGGTATCGCTTCTGGAAATTTTGTGGCTACACAGAGAGCCGTCAGGATGTACCGGCAACCTTGCCTTAATTCTGGCAATGGCCCGACTATATCAATTACTAGGCGCCGAAAAGGTTCTGTGCTGATTGGCACAAGCTTCATGGATGCCTTCCACTTGTCCGTGAATTTCCCCGCTTTCTGACAAGTGTCGCACGAGCGTACAAAGTCTCCAATATCCTTACAGCATTTCGGCCAATAAAACTCAAGGGAAGCTTTAGCCTTGGTCTTTTTTATGCCTAGATGCCCTGCCCATGCGTTTTCATGCGCCAGTTCCAATAGTTGGCGACGATACTTTTGTGGCACCAAGCGCTGCTCATACTTGCGACCTTGCGAATTTGTGTAGCTCCGATACAAAAGTCCTCCTTTCTCAAAATAAAAAAACATTCTTTTTTCTTTTTTTCCAAGTTTATGTTTTCCATTAGCGCTTTTAGCGAGGGGTCCTCACGCTGCTCTCTAATGAGCGTTTCCCGATTAACGCTCGACAGCTCATTCCAACATTCCGCTACAGGCGAGAGCGTTGCACCCCTCTCGCTCTGACTCAATGACGCCACATCGTCTCCTCTGCCTACAGAGGCCGCGCCAGTCGCTTCGGCGGAAAGCCGCTCGAGTGACTGCTCAAATGACTAACACAAAGAATTTCCTGTCTGAGGTTCCGTCGATTCGCCGCCAAGGTCACACACATCAGCAGTATTTGTTATTGGTGTTTCGCCACATGGAGCAAAATTGTGTTGCTGCGAAAGCTTTTGCGCCTGCAATCGCGTGAGAACCATGTGCGCTAAGTTGGAGACTAACGATTTACCCTGCTCTTTGAAAATCTGCTCTGAGTTATTAGAAAATAGCTAAGAAAAACCATCAGGAAGCGTGGCAGGCACAACCGCTTCGGTGCGAAGCTTACCAAACGGGCCTTCAATGACAACCGTAGCGATTGGTACCCAAGCACTCTGATCCACGGCGACTTGTCTGATCCACGCGCATCCTCCTGTAAAGTCATCTGGGGACACCGACGAAGGATAGACAACGTCCATGGTTTCCAATGAGTTTCGAAGTACACGACACGTTCTCCCATTCACACTAATTTCTTGGCTCTAACAACTGCATGTTCTTTTCTGATTATTGTATTGTTGCGAAAACAAACTTTGCTTACAGTTTATCGCGATGTAGCCTTCATTTTGCAGTTGTAGCAGATTAGTGGCTTCCATGATTCAAACGCCCGTGTGGTATCAGTGCGTTGTTTAGGAACCTCACTCGACTTCTCTGCTTCCGTTTGCCCTTCCCCGGCAGTGTCCTTCGTAAGATACGAGTCCTTTCTGAAATTACGGTCCGGAGCGGGTTCCCTTTGATCAGGTTTCTTTGAAAAGCCCCCTTTCTTTTCATTCATTTTAACGCGCATTGCCCCGCTATGCAACTTTTGGCCAATATATTACTCCTAAGCTAACTCTGCTGCCTTGTTTAGCTGTAGTTCACCAAGTTGGTCCTGCAGACAAAGCTTGACATCCTCATCGATGCAGCGGTAGAATTGCTTCAATGCAATGCATTCCACAACTTTATTTATTGCGATCGTCATAAACACGTCCGCCCTTGAGCCAATTATATAATCGGCTTTAGGACGAAACGCGAAGCCAAAGTGTGACTCATCCCCCTTTTTAGCATACCAGAACCTTTGCCTGAGAGCCTCGGGTGATAACTCATAACGTCTCAAAAGCACTTCATTAACCTCGTCATAGCTGTCAAACGCTTCCCTCGACAAGCACGTTATCACGTTGGACACTTCGCTGGGAAGAAGAGCTAACAGGTTCTGCGCTCAAAGAGACCGCTCCAAAGCATTTCGCTCACAGACGTGTTAAAACTTGCCGAGATACTTCGCCATGTCCTCGCCCAATACGAACGGTTGCAGTTGGTCCTGAATTCTCTAACCACTGACCTGTACTGTCGCAGAAGCTACGCTAGGCGCCTGCGAACACTGTAGCATTGCCAATTCTAACCGTTTCAACTCGAAGCACTCCTGTCTCTCGGTCTCCTCACACTCGCGATGTTCGCGAGTTTCAGCTTCTTCACGTTCGCGAAATTCTACTGCTCGCCTTTGAGCCTCCTCGCGGCGTATTCTGATATCTCCCATGCCTCATCGACTTCCTCAGCCGACACTCCTTCATCCTTCATGATCTCAAGAATTGCTTGCTTTAGTTTCGCACGGCTCAAGGTAATGCCAAGTTCCTCGCAAATTTCGATGAGTTCCTTCACTTTAAGGTTCTCCATCGTTCACACTAGCCTCTTGCTGTTTGCCCCTGTTAAGAATCTACTTGCCATATCCAGTATAAGTCTACTACCAGACACGCAAGCAATTTTCAACACTGTCGTGTTTACACCCTCCGCATTACCTTAGGTTTCAAAACTCTTCGACTCTGCTTGAAACGATCAAACATCGCTTTAATGCTTCACACAGCCCTTATCTATTGCAGTATAACTTGTGGTAGAGTAGTCTGGTGAACTGGCGGGAAAACATCAGGCACTCACCGCATCGATGTCGCTGACGCCGGCCGATCCCGTAGCAGCCAACCACTGTTACGAAGGCGCACCGCCAACGCGGTCCCGAAGGCGCCACTGCTCCCAACTCCGCCGCCGACAAGGTCACCAGCCGTATGGTAGCGCGTTTTACTCAGCTAGACACTGCTTCCGCGCAGACCTGATAGTCGAGCTGACGAGACGATGGTGAGTTAAGGTAGGGTTTACGTATAGCATAGAAATAGAGGCGTTACAATTTCGGCACTGGGGCCGACAGCTAAGGGACTCGAAGAGCCGAGGTGTATTCTCTCGCACGCATCCGTCAGCTTCTCTCTGACGCATAGATCAAGGCTGGCGACGCGCCGCTTGGCTTTTTTATGTGTACTGGGTGGATCTTTGCTTCACCAACGTCAAACAAGAAGCGCCGCTGTCCGTGATGTCAGCATCCTCCAACGAGACCCACCGCTGTGCGTGGTTGCACTTAAGGACGAGGGATGTTGCCACGCATTGCGTAAGACTCGCCAGACTGGAAGGCGCTGATTGCTTCATCAGGCCCGTGGGCAGAGGGATGCCGCTGCGCGGTGCGTGACAGACCGGCGCCACCGCTTGATGACGTCATTGAGTTTATTGCGTCAGGCCGACTTGATCGCTGGCCTTCACACAGATCGCCTTTGCAGAGGCATTGACGTTCGGTGTGAACTCCCAGGCCTAACATTACCCCCGTTACTCAGCCCGTCTCTGCGCCCCTTACATACGCTGCCATCGCCTCTAAGCAACATCAGCAGCCCTCATTATATGCTCGCCCTGCGATGCCAACCCCCGCCTAACTACCGTCCATGAGTCCTGCACCGCCGCTTCGCTACGCAGGGCCTTCGCCTCTCTTATTCCGCCGCCCAGATGTGTGGTGTACCTGTGGTGTAGCTGGCCAAGTCGCTCACCACTGCCGCCGCTACATAACTTCCTTTTCTATGCAATGACCACGCCCGATACCTTGCCCCCAAGCACACCACCGAATTCGATCTCGGATAACCGACCCTCCTCCTCCAGTGCCTGACTCCCATTTCCTCGACGACGCTCTTTGTCTCCAATGCGTCACCGTTCTGCTACAGAGGAGGCAAACTAATTGCTGCAGCTCCAGAGGCAAGATGTGCAGGCAAGTCATAGTGTCCACGGCCTCCTTGTGTTTCGCCGCGAAATGTCACTAACGCAATAGCGTTAGAGAAGCTTTTTATTGAAGCGCACTAAAAACAGACGGACACAAGAGGCTGACAAGGACAGCGCTTCAGCCTGTTCTCTCGGTCTGTTTTTCAGTGCTCTTTAACAATATTTTCAATTATGAACGTAATCAAACTAGCCCAACTTACCATATTGCAGAATTAGAGAGCTCGTGTCGTAGAAATTCCGCCGTTAGCGTCGGCCCCGTTGGTTGCGAGTGAAGAATCGTCCATGACCAAAAAATGAGAAAGCAGAATAAATTAAAGAATAACCTTTTCAGTCCCGTTGTGGATCGAATTGAGGCCGTTCACGTGGCCAGCGGGTGTCCTAATAAAAGCCATGGTGTAACTTGCAGGTTCTTTGGCAAAGAAAAAAAAAACACTACATAAATTTCATGTAGCTGAAGGAGTTTTCTTAACGTATTTTGTTCGACAGGTGTCACGACGGAAACGAGCCGATTGGTCAATTTGTAGGCGCACTTGGGAGGTTAATAAACTACGCCAAAAAAGGCAAGAATAGTGCAGCCATCGCCACTAAATTCACACGAAACTTTCAAACAGCCCTAAAAAGGGACAACTATGTCCTTCTAGCAGAAAACATATCATGCCTTTCCACAAGCGTTGATCCAGCAAAGAGCAAATGCTATATAATGTGCTTCCATCTTTGAGGCATTGCTAAACTCTTGATGCCTCTTCAAGAAAATTCCATTTCAAGAAACCACAACAAAGCTATTTTTTCTCATGACACCGTCAAAGAATTGAAGTGTAACCATAAGGCGATACCAACCATAAGGCGATACGTGTTGCGATTGGCCTGAAGAAATCGCCAGATGAACAAGTCGAACAATTGCCAGATAACTAACGCAAGACGGACAACAAAGTGTGACCATTAACGAATACAATTGTCAAGCCTACTTGCAGTTCATAAAAAAGATCATGTGACGACGTCATTGTAGAATATTTTCATGAAATTGTTTTTAAAGTGCTGGTAAATAGATCGAAAACCTGTACCATTACTATAGATACGTCGCGCTAGTGCTCGCGCATATTTGTGTGCGTGTTCGTTTGTGTTTGCGCATTTGTGTAACAAAAAGTAATAATAAGTGTGCACTTAGCGGTTGAAGGGCGCACTAAGGGCGAGATTTCACTATCGCGTTCAACTCTTGAAGGCGAAGCTTAAGGGTCCCCATTTTTGACGTCGTTGTCAAAAGAACTGCCACCGTAGCGCTTATTAACACACGACCTGCCGTTTCCGTCATCTCTGAGTTACTGTGCCGCAGGCTAAAGAAGATAACGACGACAATGTCAGGACTAATGCTCCCTACTGCTAGATCCCAGTGCATTGTGCCATCATCTGTGTGCGTGACGCAGATTACCATTCAGGACGCACTCTACGTTATTGAGTTTTTCGTGCTATCCTCCTGATTCCACGACATTTTTCTGGTGCGGGACTTCCTCTCAAGCCATAGCGCCATCATAAACAGCTCTCGTGCAGAAGTCCATCTTACGCCCTTTTAGTCCTCTCCTTCAGAGGACCCTCCTCCTCACAAACTTGTCGTCGCGGAGGACACAGATAGTCCACCCGACACGTGAGCCTTTGTCATCGTAACTCAGCGCCGCACGGGGCAGCACTCTCCGCTCCGTCAGAGTTTTCCCTCCATCGCCGAGGCTTACGACTGCCCTTTGAAGTACTCGCAGTTAAATTCAGTGCAACGATGATGCTCGTTGCCAACTTACTTACGTCTGCCGTGACCTTGACTCAAAGGGAATCCTGGGGCGTATACAAGGCGCTGACCTCCCGAGTTCCCTGGACATCGCCGAGGATGAAGCCTACCTTAAGATAAATGCTATGACGTCACCTGTGCCGACGTCTTGAGCCCTAGATAAGTTGCGCGTTTCGGTCGCCGATTAATTATCGCCATCGTATCGCAGTGAACTTGCTCTTCGGCATGACTTCCGCTCATCTTTCGGATGCGACCGGTCAACCTTGGGTTGCCCGAAGAGCGTTGCTCATCATGTCGACACCGGTTTAAATGCTCCGTTACGCCAACAACCCTATCGAGTCCTCACGCCGGAGCACAAGATTATTATCGAACAAGTAGCCGACAACGTTCGGCGCGAAGTGATTCAGCCGTCTCAAAGCACCTCGTCCTCTCCTGTGGTGCTTGTGCGCAATAAGGAAGGAACCATAATGTTTTGTGTCGACTATCGCAGCCTCAATATGATAACCCGGAAGAATGTGTACCCGCTTCCGCGCTTCAATGATGCACACGACTGCTTACAAGGCGCAGATTATTTCTCGCTCCTACATATACCCTCCGGGTATTGGCAAGTACCGATGGCTGACACTGATATATATATATATATATATATATATATATATATATATATATATATATATATATATATATATATAAGGAACCTCTAATTAATGATTTTTTTCGTTTTCTTGTGTTTTGACACACTATTAACAATAATGCCAAGGAAAGTATTGTGGCAGTTATCAGACCGAATTATAATGTATATGTGAAGAAAAAAAAATTGGGTGAAACGATAACTTGCCGTGAGCCGGAACCAAAGCTGCGACCTTTGAATATTTGAATAACGCGTCCCATGCTCTACTAACTGAGCTACCATAGTGGCTATCTGCCTGAGACTTTAAATGGTATATATTTTGAATTAAACGTAGGAGTGTCACTCAGCGCCACCAGTAGGGAAGGCGGTGAGTGTGGCACACTCTTTATGAGACTGTTTAGCGTCACGTAGCACGTGAACCTATTACGGGTCTGCTGTCAGCTGACACTCGTATCCACGTATTGGTCAGCTGTGAGGTCGTGTTTCTAGTACCTCGGTTCTCTCCCACGACAAAGTACCTTTTGACGCACTTTCATTTCTTCATATTTACATTGCCATTCGGTCTAATAACTGCCCGTATACTTTCCTTCGTATTATTGCTTGTTAGATCTAATTACTGTCGTGTCAAAACACGGAACAACCAGCCCTTAGGTATACACATTTTCTGTTTATTCATGAGCGAGAATCTTGTACTAGCAGTCTTGGTTCCTTATTAAGTTGTATACTAGGACTATTGGTCATCTGCCAGCTCGGAAAAAGTTCTCGTGATACGTTATTCCCTACGGACTCATAAAAAGTGTGCCACACTTACCGCTATAGCTACTGATGGCGCTGACTGACACACCCACGTTTGAATACACATATATACCCAATAAAGTGACTGGGAGGACAGTCGCCGTGGTAAGTCGGTGGTAGAGCATCGAACACGTTATTCGAAGGTTGAAGGTTTGGTGCCTGCCCACGGCAAGTGATCTTTTTACCCACTTTTCTTTCATTACATTTACAATACAATTTGGTCTAATAACTTTTTCTACACTTTCCTTGGCAACATTGTCTGTAAGATCTCTCTCTCTCTCTCCCTTTATATATATATATATATATATATATATATATATATATATATATATATATATATATATATATATATATATATATATATACAGTCACGGGCCGAGTAAATACCTGAGAATACGATGCAGTCCTGACGGGAACGCGCATGGACTGCAGCAGCGTTGTACGCATTTGCTCGCCAATATATTCATCGCTTATACTTATTTCCTCGTTACATCATTGGTGGAGGTGCGGAGTACTACACGCTCTACAGCCCCAGGAACTTGATCTTCCCAGTGGACGGCGCATCGCAGCTGCCGCGATGACTGACCAGGTTACTCAATGTCAACAGGATTCGCCAGCCCCCCAGCCGATCATTGTGGTGCAACCTGTGACCCAGGCTCATTCAATGGTACAAGTGACATAGACATCGAAGACTGGCTGGTTCTGTGTGAGCTTGTCGCAGCAGCACCCATTGAGATCCGACACTTATGTTGGCGAACACTATCTTCTACTTGCATGGCAGTGAAACACTCTGGTACGAGACGCATCAAGAGTCTCCCAGATGGTACGTCTGTAAGCAGAAATTACGCTATCCATTAGGGAAACCCACCAGATGACAAGTAGTCACAAAAACTAGCTTGCGACTCGAGCCCAGACATCCACAGGCTCATACATCACGTTCCCCTCAGCCCTTCATCGTCGTCATTCTCAGGTATTTACCCAGACCGTGACATTACCCGCAGGCGGCAGTTGTCCCACTCGAAAGTAAAGTATTCAATCCCACAACACGAGTGCTTAGCTCTCGTGTGGGCCATTCTGAAGTTCCGACCGTACCTGTATGGCAGACAATTCTCAGTTATTTTGGACCACCATACGTGTTGCTGAACTGTAAAAAAATATACGCATCTGGGAGGAATCGGAGAATGATGCGCCCACTCTGCCCTGGTGACTTCCCTCACACCAGATTATACCGGAGCGAATACAATCATTTTCTCTCATTCTACTCCGGTGATCGCTGGACGAAGAAAACCAGAAAAAAATGGGGCCAATCCCCTGATTATGCTCCCGTGTTTCCTCCGGAAATGCTCCCGTGCATCGCTTATGCTTCGGTGAAAGCTCCCCAATCGCTGCGGGTCATCACTCACTTGCATTCATTGACTGTTCGAGGAGTGACATAGGAAGCCTCGCCACCGGGAGGTCATTCTCTACAAACCAACATGACGCAGACCAAGCCGGTGCAGTGAGGACTGTGCGAAGCGTTCCGCCGCGTTGGAGAAAAGGAAAGCATTTTGAGAACCTTCTGGGTATCAGAAGCAACAAACAGCAACGAAGTTTCCCAACGACAGAAGGAAGTTGTACGAACGGTAATCGTGTGTTGGTTCCTGGCAGCGAACGACACATTGTGATCTCGCGAGTATTGAGGGACCCGGCGGACGCTGGTGCGGTGAAAAAATGGTGAGTGAGCTCTCCTTTAATCACCTGTGTTCTTCTTGTAAGGTAGTGCTCATATTCGATAATGATGGGTTGATAAATCAAACATGTTATCAACATTTGGCTGATTTGACAAGACACCAGTGTAAAATCAGTGGAATTACGTTAAATCGTTGTTAGAAGTACGTGTTTTTTTTTCGTTAGCATAACTTCGGTAAAGCAAAACGAAGAGGTGAGCGAGTCGGTACTGATTCATTATGGCGTAAATGTGGTGCAAAAACAAAAGCATCACAAGCGCTTGTGGTTGTTCACTTTCTTGTATTCGTACTTTCTGCGCAGCATTAACGCCATAAGACCTGTGATGAATTGAATCAAGTCGCTGTGATATTTTAAGTGCTGATTAGATATGCAATAATAAAAATATCATAGTTTCAGATTGATTCTATCAAAGGTTATTATTGGTATAGGTAAACCTAATTTCTTAAAGGATAATTTTGGTCTTGTCAGTACACATAAACGGTGGCATTTGTCCGCTTTGCTTATCAATAAACGCCAGGTCAAGGTCGAGGTCACTGCGTAAAAGTTATTTTGATAAAATATGTAAGCTCGACTAATAAAACTGGAATACCTAAAATTAGTATCAATTCTTTTTAAATGCTGTGAATTGAGGAAGGCCAATGTATATGGCACAGACGTTTACAACGCATACGCACACTCATACTTCTGAAAAAAGTTGTTTTGGTTGGATAAATGATATCTGAGATAATATACTAGAGATATACTACACTCTTCCCGGGACCCGGTGCTTTCAATGAAAAAAAAGAGGGGGGCGAAACAAACTGACGATACTAGAGACGAGGAATGAAAAAAAAGAAAGAAAAAAGAAGAGGGGTTGCTAGGCAGAACGAGTCGTGCAGCTCTCCACGTTTTTGTGAAAGATTGGGTAAGAGGTTGTAATGTTAACCCATATGACAGCCCGGCTTAACATTCTAAGACGGAGGAAACGTTGAAGTCAAAGAAACACAGCAAGGAGAAGGCACCCTATCGAAAAACTAGCCATAAATATTGTGTTGGTGATGCATTCTATGATGCATGATTTTTTTGTCTTTTCAGTCGTGCTGCCGTGACTGTGACTGCAGTTTTTTTTTTGGTGGAAGACGGGAGTGTGAACAGTGCTGAGACTTAGTTTTGACTTGGGAAATGCAACGACACTGGCTTGTGAACAGAATAGGGGACAAGCAAATGTCTTCAAGCATGGGATGCTCATCATGATGCTTCCACGTGCACCACCTTCTGGGGCCCCCGAACGTGTGCACGGAATTTTCAGTTCCAGTTGAGTAAAGTGGTCGGCATTCTCTTAGTTTTGTGAAAATGCAGTTGGCTTAGGTGGCCGCAACGATGCAAACTGTAAGGGCCCACTTTGCTAGAAGTATGACAAAGAGCACGCACTAAAATGCGACTGTAGTAGACAAATTATTTTATAAAACTAGGAAATAAGAGAGAGGCGCATTGCTGATGCCGACTAAAAGAGAACCGATATACGAATGACTAATTGATATATAAGGCTTCACGTTCCAAAACGAGCGTATGATTGTGCGAGATGCTGTATTGTAGGTCTCCAGAAATGGCGACAACCTGAGGTTCTTTAACGTGGACACAAATCTGAGCGAACGGGCCAACAACGTTTCCACCTCCATCGAAAATGCAGCCGCTGCCGCCAGGATTCGGTTCCATGTCCTACGGGTACCAAAATAAGATTTTAGTCAAAAACTTTATTGAATGCTTAGGCAACGGCAGAGCTATCAATTTAGAAATATATAGAAATCTTTGGCAAGTTTTGAATTTTGTTCGCGTCCGGGAGGTGTGTTTCTATCATGTTGCGGCTGTCTCACACCGGATTACCTCGAATGTGCGTCTTGATATTGAACGCTCATCCTATCCTTGTGTGTGTATGTGTGTGGGCGCATGTGTGCTCAGATTTAGAAGTTGCTTCTTCCCAGATACTCACAAAAACAGTGTCCGTGCCTTGAGTGCTCTCAGTTTTCGTGCCTCTCTCATAAATTGCAGTTATCATGTATACTTATTTTTTCTAAATTATGCAGGAAACAATCAGCTCAACCCTGGCAATATCAATGAATGTGATGAATGGTCCCTCGGGGATGGTGAATACTTGTTTCCGGTGGCCACGCTTTCTTCGCTTGTCGTGCATTGTTTTGCAGCAATATGGGGTTCATTTTGAAGGGTTGCGCTTCAAACTTGAGTGCGGTTGATTTCACGTAATCTATTTTATTATGTTTTGTTTCTTGGTGGCTTTTTGCATTTTTGGTTATTCTTATCTCATTTTTCTAAATGCTGGGTAATCACCCAGAATCGGCAGCTTGTTTTGAATAAATTAAGAACTTGAGTGTTTCTTTAAATTTTGTGTGCTAGAGCTATGTGGAAAAGAATACAAAGTACCTCGGCAGTGCTTGTATGAAAAGAGGGACTTCCGTCATCTAACAAATGCGTAAAACAATCAGCGTACGATAAATAAACAGCGGAGTGAACACTTTACCAAGGACTGGTCCACCTTACTAGTAGAAATCCCATCCTGACGAAGTAAGTACATTCGTAAAATTCTTCGGAGGTACCTCAGAAAAGCTCCGGATGGCGGTAGTGAAAACCCACGAAAAATTCTCTGGAGGCGCCACGTAATCAGCCCAGCCAGCCGGAGGAAAATGCCAGTAAAAAGTACTCCAGCGGCGCCACGCAATAACTTCGGTCTGTACGAGTAAAATATATTTTAAAAGAATAGCGGGTGCGCCACGCCATTCCTCCGGCAAGCATGAACAAAAAATTTTGCTCTGTAGGTTCAGAGCAAAAATTTATCCAAATAGGGGGGACGCTAGAGGACAAGCGTTTTACTCCGACCTCGGAGTAATTTTTTTTTTACAGTGTGGCTCTCCTTTCTCAAGGACCCTACGGGAAGCCTTAATCACTGGGCGCTCTGATTACAAGACTACACTTTTAAACCCGAAGCACTTCTTATAGAACTTCGCCGACTTTGAGTATCTATCTATCTATCTATCTATCTATCTATCTATCTATCTATCTATCTATCTATCTATCTATCTATCTATCTATCTATCTATCTATCTATCTATCTATCTATCTACCTAGCCGCCTACTACTTTTAGCTCTCCTAACCGTTTCGATAATGGTATCGATACCAACCTTGGTATATGACATTTCTTGGTCCTGCAGCTCTTGCATTGGTTCCGTTCACATGTCATGTTGCAAAAATGGTATGGTATATAACACGATTGCATAGGGAACACAAGCGACAGACCCTAACACAGAAATCATGACATGCGTGTCGTGTAACAAGAGGACTACATGCCACGCTCATGATGCGCTTGCGGCGGTTTCACTAGCGTCACATATACGTAATTTGGTATTACAGTACGTGATTGGATGACAAAACGTAACTGGTGCAAACATAATAATCATGAGGTTCGTGTCATGTGAGAACAATACTACAACCCACTGTCAAGGCACCACTGCATTTCGACGTGACGTGGTGCGTGCTCACCGGCGTTCATTTCTTCACACGACGGCGTTGCCACGCCAGGCGCCAGTCCTGTTATATACTCGCAGGCACGCGCCACACAGCGTTGCTTTGATGCATGCGCGTTTTAGTGCGTACGGCGGCCCTCCGCCACGAAAAGAGGGAGACGCAGTGTTGTCTGAGTAACAAATCGGGGCGAAATGCAGCATGCCGCATTTCGCGCTATTGCCATCGGGCCTCGCCAACGGACGCTGGTCGCGCCAAGCCTCAGACTATAGAGCGCTCGCGTTTTGCTAACTTTGAGTCGCTGTGCCCAGCGTGCGCGCACGTCATCGTTGGAGTATATTGGGCCCTTCATGATGTGCTCATGGCTGTTTTGCTAGCTCCACGTATACCAAATTTAGTGTTACGTGATGTCAAGGAATGACAAAATATATGACTGGTAATCTTGACACGCTTCACAATAAATATGATATATCCTTACACGTGTGTCGTGTAAGATTACGAACATACCACGCTCATAGCATGCTCGTTGCCGTTTCGCTAGCTCCACCTATACTAAATTTGGTATCACAGGACGTGAATAGATTACGAAGGTAAACGATACATACAAACATGATAGTCATGACATGGAAGTTATGTACCGCTTAACGTAACATTGTGCTGATTTTAAAGTGACATATCATTTTTATCATTCGTGCTTTGCATATAATCGATTCCCACTGTACGTGGAATCTGTAAACTTTTTTCGTATTGTATACGTCCGGACAACTTCACATTGATGCTGACTGCTTGACCCGTTACGCGGGTTCTGCTGGTACACTCCAGTCTATTGAAATCCTAGGTGAGCCATTTTTTAGTCGGCCTTGATCTTCTAGGACTTTTCACGCGTCGCCCACCGGTAATAAGTGGATTGCTGTCGCTACTGACTACGCAACGCGGTATGCCGTTGCACGAGCCCTCCCTACCAGCTGCGCTGCTAATGTAGCTGATTTCGTTCTTCAGGGTACATTATTCTGCGTCATGGTGCTCCTCGTCAGTTGATCACCGAGCGCGGCCGCTGTTTTCTATCTAAAGTAGTCGACGAGCTTTTGCGATCCTGCTCTACCATCACAAGTTCACTGCAGTGTGCCGTACACAAACCGATGGCCTGACTGGACGCCTCAACTGTACCCTGACAAGTATGTTAGCGATGTACGACTCCAAGGAGCACAAATATTGGGACATTCACTTATCTTTCGGTACCTTAGCATAGAACACTTCACGTCATGGTACAGCTGGATTTTCACCTGTTTACCCACTGTTTGCTGGTGACCCGCCTTTACCCATGGAGACCCTGCTCCATTATGACGCCCCCTCATCGACTACCTATGCCCTATGCTCGTGATGCCCTGGCCCGTGCTGGCATCGGCCGCCAAGTCACCCGGGATCGTTTATGTGCCTCGCGGCTTAACCAAAAGAGCACTTACGATCGCTGGCACCGCGACGTAAGCGCTGAGGTTGCTCGTCACCCTGAGGTCGCTAGTCTTGATGTGGTTACCATCACGACGTGTCAGCTTCTGAGAAAAACTCATGTCCTGCTACGTTGGCCGTTACCGCGTCATACACAAGGTCACCAGCGTGACCTTTGAGATTGCTCTACTTCATACCACGTCAGCAATAGCTTCAGTTCTGACCGATATATTGCATGACTCGTGACCTAAACCATACTACTCACGCGCCGAGGATTGATCGCACCGGGACGGTGCTTCTGCCGCCGGCGTGTCTTGGCACGGGCTGAGTAAAAACATGAGAATGACGATGACGAAGTGTCTAGGGGAATGCGCACGGACTGCAGCAGCGTAGTACACATTAGCTCGCCAATATATTAATCGCGTATACTTTATTTCCGTAACAATCTATATATTATGAGACCACGTCTGGTGCGGCAGCAACCAGGTTATCTTTTTTTAATCCAGACGCACGAACCAGCGAGCCAGTCCGCTTGACATACGATGATGATCACTACAATAGTTTGGTCATACAGATGAAGACGAAGTACATAGTCAGCGCTCACACTATTTTCCCCCCTTCGCGAAAGAGTTAGAAAGGGTTGGGACGCCGAATATATCGTTTCAGTCGAGAGACGTGGGCGATCTCGGTGTGGCGGCGACGGTGATCAGGAGCCGCATTGACAGAAGCAACGCGATAGTTGACTTCAGATGTTCGTTCCAGGACGGTGTATGGACCGAGATATCGGTGAAGGAATTTTTCGCAGAGCCCAGGAACACGAACAGGTGTCCACAAAAGGACTTCGTCGCCTGGGCTAAACACAACAACTCGACGCTTCGCATCAGTGTCGATTTTCCTCTTGTCCTGAATGGTAGCAGTGTTGGCGCGGGCGATTTCACGGCAGCGGGCGACGCGAGCGGCGAACTCTTCCGGGAGAGATGAGAATGAA
Source organism: Rhipicephalus microplus (assembly GCF_013339725.1). Taxonomy (NCBI): domain Eukaryota; kingdom Metazoa; phylum Arthropoda; class Arachnida; order Ixodida; family Ixodidae; genus Rhipicephalus; species Rhipicephalus microplus. Next base: position 33,625 of record NW_023612138.1, on the reverse strand, counting down.
TTGAAAGATGTGGACAAAAAGGTGGTGTCCAGAACAAAAGTCGGTACACGGCCATACACGAGAAAAAAAGCGCTGAAATTCGTCGTACGCTGTATGGCAGTGTTATATGCGAACGTGACGAAAAGAAGTATTGTGTCCCAGTTTTTGTGATCCGGTTGCACGTACATAGAGATCATGTCGGACAAGGTTCGGTGAAAACGCTGAGTCAGACCATTAGTTTCTGGGTGATACGCTGATGTGGTCTTGTGGATGGTGTTAGAGGCCTGTAAGACTTCAGCAAAGACATGTGAAGGGAATGTCTTGCCACGGTCACTAAGGAGCACACGTGGTGCGCCATGTCTTAAAATATGGGCGCGAACGAAACAAATCGGCTACTTCAGAGGTAGCACTAGATGAAAGAGCTGCCGTCTCCGCGTAGCGAGTAAGGTGGTCTACGGCAGTAACAATCCAACGGTGACCAGCTAGCGTAAGCGGGAGAGGTCCGTATAAGTCTATGCCCACAAATTCATAAGGGGTGGACGGGCACGGCAGTGGTTGCAATGGCCCCGCGGGAAGAGACGTGGTACGTTTTCGGTGCTGGCATGACGCGCAGGAAGCGACGTACTTGGCAACAAAAGTGGAGAGGCAAGGCCAAAAGCGACGAGTCTTCAGGTGGTCGTTCGTCTTGTGGAACCCTAAGTGGCCAGCTGTCGCATCGTCTAGAAACGCTAGTAGAACTGCCAGACGAAGTGAGCGAGGAATGACGGGAACCCATTGGTTACCGAGTGGATGGTAAATTTGCCGACATAATGTTCCCTCTTGAAGCTTGAAACGGGCAAGTTGTCGTCTTAGGCGGCTGTTTGGAGCACGCAATAAGCCAGTGAGCCGATCGATAATTGTGCGGCAGTAGGTATCGGCATGTTGGAGCGAGGTGAGATCTGTGGACGAAAGAAGGTCCGCTGAGGCAACTAACTGTTTCGAAGCAGCAGCCGTCTGTTTGGTCACTTTGGCGGCCGGTGACGAACAGATGGAAGGTGACACTTCGGCGCTTTGCGAGAGCGGGCAACGGGACAAAGCGTCGGCATCTTGGTGCTCTCGACCCGACCTATATGTGATGCTGTAGTCATACTCTTGCAATCGTAGTACCCAACGGCCAAGGCGTCCCGACAAATTTTTGAGAGACGATAACCAACACAGAGCATGATGGTCAGTCACTAGTGTGAAATGCCGGCCGTATAATTTAGGACGAAACTTTTGTATGGAACACACGATGGCGAGACATTCTTGCTCAGTGATGCTGTAGTTTCGCTCAGCAGGTGACAGAGTACGGCTCGCGTAGATCACGACTTGTTCTTCGGAAGCGTGGTTCCGCTGAAGAAGGACAGCACCGATGCCAAGTCCACTTGCTTCAGTGTGTAGCACAGTAGGTGCTGCAGGGTCGAAATGGCGAAGCACTGGCCCTAATGTGAGGCATCGCTTGAGGGTGTGAAAAGCGACTTCGCAGTCATCCGACCAGACAAAGGGTGCGCTCGTGGTCAGACGTTTGTGCAGAGGAGCCGCAATAGTAGCGAAATCACGTACAAAGCGGCGGAAATACGACGCTAAGCCAAGGAAGCTTCGGAGGTCTTTCTGTGTGGTTGGTGTAGGAAAGTGCAGTACCGCGGCAACCTTGTCGGGATCGGGCTTAACGCCATGTTTACTGACGACGTGACCTAATACCTTGATGCTGTGACTGGCCAACCGACACTTCTTAGTGTTGAGCTGGAGAACGGCCTTAGCTAAACACGTGAGGACTTCGTCTAGCCGTTCCAGGTGCTGTGAGAAGTTGGACGAAAAGATGACAATGTCGTCCAGGTAGCTAAGGCAGGTCTTTCATTTTCTTCCCCGCAGTACTGTGTCTATCATCCGTTCGAATGTGGCTGGGGCATTGCACAGGCTGAGAGGCATCACATTGAATTCAAAGAGACCATCTGGCGTAACAAACGCAGTCTTCTCTTTATCAGACACGTGCATTGGAATCTGCCAATAACCGAAGCGCAAGTCGGGACTTGAAAAGTACTCTGCACCTTGTAAAGTATCAAGAGCGTCATCAATTCGAGGCATTGGGTAGACGTCCTTACGAGTGATTTTCTTGAGTGATCTGTAATCAATGCAAAACCGTACCGAGCCATCCTTTTTTCTCACTAGTACGACAGGAGAAGACCATGCGCTTGTCGAAGGCCTGATTACGTTGCGCGCGAGCATGTCGTTGACTTGTTCTTCTATAAGCTTGCGTTCAGAAGCCGACACACGGTAAGGGCAGCGGCGAACGACACGGGATCCGTCGGCGTCGATACGATGGGTGGTCACTGTTGTTTGACCCAGACCTTCGAAACAAACGTCAAAGCAAGTTTTGTGCTTCATTATTAACGCTAGCAAGGCATCAGTTTGCGTTGGGTTGAGATGTTCATACAAAGTGGCCTTGAGAGCACGAAATGCATCTGCCGCTAACATAACTTTGAGAATGACGAAGCAGATGAACCAGTGACGACACAAAGCGGTGCTTCTTCGGTAATGCTGGCAACGGTGGTCCCCTCTGGCAAAAGAAGTGGTTCTGGCGTCGTGTTGCAGGCCGTGATGCTTGCATAACCACGGGAGAACCACACTAAACAAGATGCGATGGTGATCCCTCAAAAAATGCAGCGCTGGCAAGGAACAACCACAGCGTCACCATCTAGAATGTCTCGTGACTTGATCGTTATGACGCGTTCTTGTCCGGAAGGCAGGAGGAAATCCGCAGCTGTCACAAGGTTGGGCGACGAAAGGTCGGCAGAAAAAGAAAGCTCAGTGTCCGTAATACGAATGAGGGGCCGACCACACCAAATTACAGCAGACGCCACAAGTACCAGCCTAAGACTATCTGATGAGCGCACGGAGACAGCACAGCCAATTGTATGTGATGATGGATTCCATCGATGAGAACACGAGCAGTGCACAACCCGGTCGGGCGAATTGGACTGTCATTAGCGCCGCATAACATGGGACCGGCGTAAGGAGTTTGAACTTTACGCAGGCGAAAACACAATTCACGATCAATTACCGAAATTGCGGCTCCAGTGTCTATAAGGGCGTCAACAAAAACACCTTCCACACAAACAGGCAGTAAATTAGCTGGACGAGACGGAGGAGTTGTAACGTTCGGACAACAAGCAGTTTCCCCTCCAAAAACTGCACCTTGTAGTTTTTCGAGTCCAGAGAGATCGGAGCGGGACGCAGGGGTGATGACGTACGCCGAAACGGTGACGGAGAACGGCGGCGAGATGAACGAGAAGGATGAGGCCCAGCATGAGACCGTGCAGAGGAGGGCGACTGACGGGAGGTGGATGGATACGTTGCGGGATCGTATTCATCGGGTCTCGGGGCAAAGTTTCTCTCGTCAGCTGAGTAACCACGTCGTTCATCCTGCTGACGGCTGCGGCAGAAACGGGATATATGACCCCTTATGCCACAGTAGAAGCAGATGGGGCGCGGAGGACGCCATGTAGAATAGTGGCGTGGCCTTGGCACTTGAGTTGTCATCGCAGCCACATGGTTGCATCTGACTTCCGCAGGCACGGTTGGAACTGGTGCAGGGGCCCACGATGCAACTTCTACGTACGAAGGTACTGGGAAGCGCACAGGAGACGGGGCATGTGCAGCGCTTGTCATTGATGCCAGTTCGTCCTTGATTATCTCTCGCAGGTTGGGAGGAGGTGTGTGAATAGACGCAACGGTAGGGTTGCCTAGAATAAGGCCGTGAAGTTCTTCTCTTACAATTGTGCGGATAAGGGCCCGCAATTCATGCTCTTTTGTAAAGTGAGCGTCGCAGGAGGCGTGACGAAGGCGCATGGAATGAAGCGCATCCAGGCGTTGGCATGTAGTGATGACGTCCCGGACGGTAGTCGGATTCTGGATCACGAGAGCACTGAAGGCCACAGAGTTGATACCTTTCAGTAGATGTCGAATGCGATCGACCTCCGTCATGTCATTTTGTGCTCGGCGACAGAGAGCCAGAATATCTTCAATGTAGGACGTATACAATTCGTCGTCCCCCTGGATGCGGTTTGCGAGCTTCTGCTTGGCTACTACAGAACATCCTGCGGACGTGCCAAATACCTGACGGAGATGCCCCGTGAAGGCCGACCAATTGGAGAAGTCGCTCTCGTGGTTGTAATACCAGGTATTAGAGTGCCATCGGGGTAAAAAGGAACGTAGCGCAGTTTGTGCGCCTCGTCCCAATAATTACGAACGCTGCTTCGATCGTAACTGTCCAGCCATTCTTCAACGTTTTCGTTGCGAAGGCCGGAAAATACCAGAGGGTCTCGACGAGAGGTAGGTACTCACGGTGTAGTGAAGCCTTAGTGGTTGAGATGGAGCGGTTGCAGCAGCGGACACGTTGGGTTGTGCCATCGCTGTTGCTTGAGGGCACAACCGTCGACCAGACCGGAGCTCCAGGGGTGACGAGTAGAGCAGGAGGATGTGGGAACCAAAGCACGCTCCACCACTTATGAGACCACGTCTGGTACGGCAGCAACCAGGTTATCTTTTTTTAATCCAGACGCAGGAGCCAGCGAGCCAGCCCGCGTGACATACGATGATGATCAATACAATGGTTTAGTCATACAGATGAAGATGAAGTACAGATTCAGCGCTCACAATATATATATATATATATATATATATATATATATATATATATATATATATATATATATATATATATCATCAGCCTGACTACGTCCACTGCAGGACAAAGGCCTCTCCCATGTTCCGCCAGTTAACCCGGTCCTGTGCTTGCTGCTGCCAATTTATACCCGCAAACTTCTTAATCTCATCTGCCCACCTAACCCTCTGTCTCCCCCTAACCCGCTTTCCTTCTCTGGGAATCCAGTTAGTTACTCTTAGTGACCAGCGGTTATCCTGTCTACGCGCTACATGCCCGGCCCATGTCCATTTCCTTTTCTTTATTTCAACTATGATATCTTTAACCCCCGTTTGTCCCCTAATCCACTCTGCTCTCTTCTTGTCTCTTAAGGTTACACTTACCATTTTTCTTTCCATTGCTCGCTGCGTCGCCCTCAATTTAAGCTGAATCCTCTTTGTGAGTCTCCAGGTTTCTGCTCCGTAGCTAAGTACCAGCAAGATACAGCTGTTATATACCTTCCTCTTAAGGGATAATGGCAATCTACCTGTCATAATTTGAGAGTGCTTGCCGAATGCGCTCCACTCATTCTTATTCTTCTAGTTACTTCAATCTCGTGGTTAGGCTCTGCGGTTATTACCTGCCCTAAGTAGACATAGTCTTTTACAACTTCAAGTGCACTATTACCTATCTCGAAGTGCTGCTCCTTTCCGAGGTTGTTGTACATTACTGTCGTTTTCTGCAGATTAATTTTAAGACCCACCTTTCTGCTCTCCTTGTGCAACTCCGTAATCATGAGTTGCAATTCGTCCCCTGAGTTACTCAGCAATGCAATGTCATCGGCGAAGCGCAGGTTACTAAGGTATTCTCCATTAACTCTTATTCCTAACTGTTCCCATTCAAGGCTCTGAAAACCTCCTGTAAGCACGCGGTAAATAGCATTGGGGAGATTGTGTCCCCCTGCCTTACACCCTTTTTGATTCGTATTCTGTTGCTTTCTTTATGAAGCACTATGGTAGCCGTTGAACCCCTGCAGATTTCTTCCATGATGTTTATATATACTTCATCTACGCCATGATTCTGCAGTGTTTGCATGACGGCTGATATTTCTACTGAATCAAACGCCTTCTCGTAATCTATGAAGGCTATGTATAGTGGTTGGTTATACTCTGAGCATTTCTCTAATACCTGATTGATAGTATAAATGTGGTCAATTGTTGAGTAGCCTGTTCGAAATCCTGCTTGTTCCTTTGGTTGAATGAATTCTAATGTCTTCTTTACTCAGTTAGCAATTACCTTTGTAAATAGCTTGTACACTACAGAGAGCAAGCTGATCGGCCTGTAATTCAAGTCCTTGTAATCTCCTTTCTTATGTATTAAGATGATGTTAGCTTTCTTCCAAGACTCTGGTACCCTTCCCGTCAGGAGACACCTCGTAAACAGGGTGGCTAGTTTTTCTAACACAATCTGTCCTCCATCTTTCAGCAGATCAGATGTTACCTGATCCTCACCAGCAGCTTTGACTCTTTGCATGCTCTCCAAAGCTTTTCTGACTTCTTCTGTAATTACTGGTGGGGTGTCATCTGGGTTACTGGTAGTTCTTATAGTATTAAGGTCGTGGTTGTCTCGGCTACTGTACAGATCTCTGTAAAACTCCTCCGCTATTTTAACTATCCTATCCATATTGGTAGTTATTTTGCCTTCTTTGTCCCTTAGTGCATACATCCGACTTTTGCCTATCCCAAGTTTGCTCTTCACTGCTTTGACACTTCCTCCGTTTTTCAGAGCGTGTTCAATTCTCTCCATGTTATACCTTCTTACGTCGCATACCTTACGTCTATTAATCAACTTCGAAAGCTCTACCAGTTCTATTTTGTATGTTGTACTTGACACTTTTATGATTTGACGCTTCTTAATTAGGTTCTTCGTTTCCTGGGACAGCTTGCCAGTGTCCTGTCTAACTACCCTGCCCTTAACTTCCACTGCACACTCCGTAATGATACTCGTCAGATTATCATTCATCGTATCTACGCTAAGGTTGGTTTCCTCACTAAGAGCCGAGTACCTGTTCTGCATTGACACTCTTAATTCCTGTACTTTCCCTCTCAGTGCTAGCTCATTGATTGGCTTCTTGCGTATCAGTTTCTGTCGTTCCTTCTTCAAGTCTAGGCGAATTCGAGACCGTACCATTCTATGGTCACTGCATCGTACCTTGCCAACCACTTCCACATCATGCACGATTCCTGGGTGTGCAGTCATTATAAAGTCTTTTTCGTTCTTATTTTCGCCATTAGGGCTCCTCCATGTCCACTTGTGGTTTTCTCGTTTTCGGTAGAAGGCATTCAAAATCCGTAAATTATTGCGTTCTGCGAATTCTACTAGTAGCTCTCCTCTGGCGTTTCTAGTGCCGATGCCATAATCTCCTACTGCCTGGTCTCCAGCCTGTTTCTTCCCTACCTTTGCATTAAAGTCGCCCATCACTATAGTATACTGTGTTTTTACCTTACTCATTGCCGATTCCACGTCTTCATGGAAGCTTTCAACTGAAGCGTCATCATGGCTGGATGTAGGCGCGTAAGCCTGTACTACCTTCATCTTGTATCTTTTATTAAGTTTAATTACAATACCTACCACCCTTTCATTAGTGCTATAATATTCCTCTATGTTGCCAGCTATGTTTCTGTGAATTAGGAATCCCACTCCCAGTTTTCTTCTGTCTGCCAAGCCCCGAAAGCAAAGGACGTGGCCATTCTGTAGTACCGTATAGGCCTCATCTGTCCTCCTAACCTAACTGAGCCCTATTTTATCCCGTTTAACACCCTCCAGCTCCTCGAATAGTACAGCTAGACATCCCTATATATATCTTGACTTCTATATAATATATATATATATATATATATATATATATATATATATATATATATATATATATATATAGGTGTGGGATATGGCACAACGGGAGCGTTGTCAACAAGGATAAATATATTTATTTCCCAACAGTTTCGAGAGGGGTCCTTCCTTCATCAGGGGATGAGTATAATAACTAATCCCCTGATGAAGGGAGGACCCCTCCCGAAACTGTTGGGAAATAAATATATTTATCCTTGTTGACAACGCTCTCGTTGTGCCATATCCCATACCTTCACGAAGACTAACTGGCGCATTGAATTATTACTCCCGCTATATATATATATATATATAAATATATATTTATATATATATATATATATATATATATATATATATATATATATATATATATATATATATATAAGGGAAACAAGTGCATACCTTAGGGCTCGTTTTTTGTGTTTTACACAATAATAATGAGATCTAACAGACAATAATGCCAAATAAGATATAGGGGAAGTTACTAGGCTAATTGTAATGTAAATGAGAAGAAAGAAGAGTGGGTGAAAAGATAACTTGCCATGAGCAGGATCCGAACCTTCGAATAACGCGTTCAATACTCTACCACTGAGCCACTACGAAAGCCACCCCCCCATATTAAGTATCTATGTCAATATATATATATATATATATATATATATATATATATATATATATATATATATATATATATTCCAGTAGATCCTCCGTGAGCGGTCACAACGAGGTTTATTTCGACGTTTCGGCCTAGAGTCTGGCCTTCATCAGGATTAAAGATACAGTTTGTTGGTGCTCAGCTTCATACAATCTCAAATCACAGGGCAAGGAAAGAGGAAAAAGACAGAAAAGAAAAAAAAGGAAAAAAGGAAAAGAAGAAAAAAAGAGAAGAAGAAGAGAAAAATATTATACGGTGGACTCCCCTCGGGTGCCCCCCTTCCACTCTTCCCTCCACTTCCCCCTTCATCTCTCTCCCCCTTCTCCCCTTCACCTTTCTGATGTCAGCGGTCTGGGTAAGCTTCCTTTCACTAACGCATTCCTCCCGGCCAGACGGCGCTTCCTGGCACTGGCGGATCGGTGTGGGGCAAAAAAGAGCTTTTTAGGAAGTTCTAAGCCTTTAACTACTCGGAGTCCCGTAAACAATTCGTCGTAGAAGGAGGGGTGCTGCGTATAGTGGCAGAGGATGGTAAGCGGGCATTTTTAGAAGTCCTAAGCCTTTAACTACTCAGCGTCCTGTCAACATTTCGTCGTAAAAAGAGACATTTTCTTCGAGACATTGCAGGTCTATGTGTGCCGAAAAACTCGTACTTGGTTACTCTTGATGTCTCTTCATTATATACAAATATTCCTCACGATGATGGCTTAGCAGCATTACAAAACATGTACACAAACCATAGACAATATAACACCCCACATTTCTCTGCCATTGCAACTTTGACGAGGATGGTCCTCGAATTATATTCATTCGACTTTAACCAAGAGTATTTTCGACAAATCGGCGGGACCGCTATGGGCACCAAAATGGCACCTAATTATGCCAACATATTTATGGGAAAGCTAGAATCTGAATTTCTTTCACAAAGTTCCTTGAAACCAATGTTATACAGAAGATACATAGACGACATCTTTCTTATTTGGACCCACAGCGAGGACGAACTTCTCAGCTTTATCGACACTTTCAATGCTGTACCTCCGAACATACACTTCACACACACATACTCGCAAGTTACCGTAATATTTCTTGATGTTACCATAACGATAGAAGAAGAGAAGCTCTCTACAACCCTATATCGCAAACCAACGGATTGACAACAATACCTCCATTACCAAAGCGATCACCCACGCCACTGTAAAAACAGTATTCCATACAGCCAGGCTCACCGGTTTAAGCGAATCTGCTCTAGAGACGCTGACTTTGACACGTGCTCACAGAGGCTAAAACTCATGCTCGAGAAACAAAAATACCCCCCACAGCTAATTAATGACGCTGTTCAAAAAGCGGGAAAACTAAAGCGTGAAGACTTACTTATGAAGCGACCACCACGATAAGATCCACAACGAACAAACCTCTGCTTAACTTACAGCACAAACTTCCCTAATGTAAACAAAATCCTTAAACAGTATTACAAATTCTGGAACAAAGTGAACGTCTGAAACGCGCATTCCCATCTGCTCCAGGCGTCGTTTACCGACGACCACGTAACCTCAAAGACACCCTTGTCCACTCCTAAATTAACACATCACCCCCCAATAATTCATGCCGCCCTTGATTAAAGCCACGATGTCTTGTATGTAAGACAATGCCAGAAACAGACAAAGCAACCAGCACGCAATCCAAATTTTCGATTAACATACGAGGAAACCTAACCTGCGATTCCTCTAATGCGGTATACCTACTCGAATGCAACGTGTGTGGCATGCAGTACATCGGACAAACAGAAACACCATTTAGGATTCGCTTCAATAATCACAGAGCCCATGCGAAATCAGCCCCAAGTCTACCTCTATCAAAACATCTCAATCTTCCCGACCATGCATTCGACAAACTATCAGTAACGCTCTTTGAGACGGGATTTAAATCAAATCGAGAACGTGAACAACGAGAGTCATACCTTATCCACCAATTTAACACCCTCGATAGAGGAATGAATGACAATCCTGGTACACTTGCAGAAATTAAAGCATTAGAAAACAATAACGGCAACAATGAAAATAGTAACTGAGTTCACGGCACAGCAGCTGCGAAGGGCACTGGACAAACCAAAACAATTTCAAGTGTAACTACTCTTCCTAAGTGCAGCTGTCGTCTGTTTTCTGTTTTACTTTACTACCCAATCAACTGTGCCATGCTTGACAAGCCCAACAGCAACCGTGCGCACAGCCGGGAGGCCCCCACTACACGCGTAATCTAGAAGCGGGCAAGGAATTCGCATTGCGCCCGCTTACCAGCCTCTACCGCAATACGGGGCACCCCTCTTTTTACGACGAATTGTTGACAGGACGCCGAGTAGTTAAAGGCTCAGCACTTGCGAAAATGCCTGCTTACCAGCCTCTGCCACAATACGCGGCACCCCTCCTTCTACGACGAGTTGTTTACGGCACTCCGGGTAGTTAAAGGCTTAAAACTTCCTAAAAAAGCTCTTTTTTGCCCCACACCGAACCGCCAGTGCCAGGAAGCGCCGTCTGGCCGGGAGGAATGCGTTAGTGAAAGGAAACTTACACAAACCGCTGACATCAGAAAGGTGAAGGGAAGAAGGGGGAGAGAGATGAAGAGGGAAGTGGAGAGAAGAGTGGAAGGGGGGCACCCGAGGGCAGTCCACCGTATATTATTTTTCTCTTCTTCTTCTCTTTTTTTTTCTTTCTCTTTTTTTTTCTTTTTTTTCCTTTTTTACTTTTTTTTTCTTTTCTGTCTTTTTTCCTCTTTCCTTGCCCTCTGATTTGAGATTGTATAAAGCTGAGCACCAACAAACTGTATCTTTAATCCTGATGAAGGCCAAACTCTAGGCCGAAACGTCGAAATAAACCACGTTGTGACCGCTCACGGAGGATCTACTGGACTATATGCAACGCTATGGCCATTCAACCACCATGCCTGCCTATATATATATATTGTACCAAAGCATACGCGCGGGAGGTGAAAATATTGTAAGGAAAGGACTCAAAGACCCGAGAAACTTCAAACCAAAACTGAAGAAGACGAGCGGAGGGCAGGTGGCACGAAGGCGACAACAAGAAATGAAGAAGAAGAGAAGAAGGCACGTGCGATTACGAGGCAACTGTGCGCCAATCAGCTGATGACCAGTGGTGGCCCATAGAGGTGGCGTGCCACGATTGGGCCACGTGCGACCATTACGTGGCAGTAGGCTGCATGGCTGGGGACGAGCCGGAGCAGCGGCAGACGGGAGACAGCGGGCTTAAGCGTCGGACGCAGGCGATCCAGGTTCCGGCCAGGGAACGCGGCTGTCCACGCTACTGTCGTCCAACTACCAGCTGGGGCGGCATTGCCGGCACGAGTATTGCATCTCGGGGCACGGCCTGGCCTGCTGTTCTCTTCCTTGCCGAGGGCATCGCGTATCTCGGCGAGGCGTCTCCGCGGTCAGCCGTTCAACACAGCGATGAATGTGGCCTGGCTAATGATCACGGTTGCGTCAAACATCGCGTCTCGGCGCACGCTCTTCGCTGGACGGGCTGGCCATTCCCCGCATGGAGCATCGCGTCTCCGATGCGGGTTGACTGCTCAGTAGTCGCACCCATGCCATCAAGCGCCAGTGTCACCAGAGCGTCGTACTTCGGCAAGGGACGAGCGAGATGTTCTGCCGGGCGAGACGCGGGCGTGTGTACGGAGGACCATGGAGCCGGGCGATGTTTAGGGTGGCCGAGGATTCAGATGCCAGGGGAGTTGCTGGCTGAATCGAGGATCTCCGAGTGGTGCCGAGCCGTACCGAGCGACGCGCCAGCCTCGGAAGTCGGCCGCGAGCTCACGAGCTGTGCACCCGAGGGTACCTGGCTGTGCCCTGGCCAATGCGAGGAACGCCGGTGAGTGAGCTGCCGCTCCGCAGCTGTAGCGAGCAGCATTTCAGCACGGCACAGACGGTGCTGTGCTGGCCAGAACCCGCACGTGGAACCGCTACGCCCGGGCGGTGATCAAGAGCTTGGAAACGAGGTCCGAGGTCGCGCTGGTCCAGGCATCTCCGCCACCGCAGCTGGAGGGTTGAGGCCAGGAAGGCAGAGGAAGCGGTGCGCCGCTCGAGAGGACGAGTTCCTGGCAGCGTTCCTAAGCCGGACATGGGACCCGTACGTGTCGGCCAGGTCGAGCTCCGGTGTGTCGGTTCGAGGTCGAGTCCGTCGGCCTGTACAAGGTCCAAGGACGGGGCCTGCTGAACGGCTCCTGCCTGGGTGCAGTGGCCGCGAGCAGGTTCATGGGCGAGGCCTACCGGGTGTGGTCCTCGTGAGCTGTGGCCTGATCCTGGACCTCGGGAGTTGCGACCCAGGCTGCTGGGTTGGTCGCGACGTCCAATTCAACGGCGCTGCACACGGTAGCGCATCCGTGTGTGGTCAGCCGTTCCAGCCGTGCCACCTTTGCCCTCGCGCACGTCCACGACCGCATCATGTCGGGACGACGGGGACCCAAACAGCGACGTTCCCATTCCTGGAAGAGGAAGTGCACAAAACCGAGAAGAACAAAGTGTGCCTGTACAAGTATGTGTTTCCGCCGCACCTGACGCACCCGACGCTGGCCTTCATCGGGCTGCTGCAGCTGCTTGAGGGCGTGTTCCCCGCGCAGGAGGCGCAGAGCCATTGGTTCGCGCAGCTCATCAACAAGAAAGTGTCACTTCCTTCTCTAGTGTGCAATATAAAGCTTCTTTTGGTCGCATGACATGTTGATGTCAATCCTTTCTCGTCCGCTATAAGCAAACATAGTGACGAAAGTCTTTAACCATCACAAATTTAGGAGCAATTGTTCCGAAGCATAGTGGCGCCAGCTCTGTGCCAGCGTGAAAGAAGACGTCAACGTCTTCTTTCACGCTGGCACAGAGCTGGCGCCACTATGCTTCGTACAATATATATATATATATATATATATATATATATATATATATATAGTGAAGGTATGGGATATGGCACAACGGGAGCGTTGTCAAGAAGGATAAATATATTTATTTCCCAACAGTTTTGGGAGGGTCCTCCATTCATCAGGGGATGAGTTATACTGACATGAACTTCCAAACTTCGTTGCTGCCGCGTCCCTCTCTCCTTGAAAGATGTTTGCGAGAGTGAGAGGGAACTAAACAAGGAAAAAAAACAAAAAGGGTGGAAAAAAGACGAAAAAGAAAGAAAAGAAAGAAAGTAAAAAACAGGAAGAACCACTGTCAACACTGAGAACGAAACCAACTGTCCGTGTACGTCCACTTACGGTTCTTATCACGTGCTGTTCAGTTCTCGACGTGTGTCGGGTCACCCAAGATTGTCGCCGCAGTGCCGGGAGGGTCCGTGATGGCGTTCGTAAAGAAAGGGTTTTCCCGTAAAGGGTCGGTCGGCGTGCGGCGTGCGTAAAGGAAGGGTTTCCCGTTAATGGGTCGGTCGGCTCTTTACTTTTAATCTTCGTCCGTTTCCCTTCAATGGTCATCAAGTGGTAGGCGAACGTAAACACTTTGTATGTGCATGAGAAAAAAAAAAGAAAAAAAGGAAGAAAAAAAGAAAAACAAAAAACAAGAAAGGACAGTGTACACGTACGAGTCAGCCAGAAAAAAGCATGGTCTCCAGCTATCAACCTTTGTCACCAATTTCCTCCTGGCTTACTTCTCGGAGGCAGTTGAGTTTTCCGGGGTACTCGTTGATGCCGGCTACTAATGTTCGAAATTTGAAAATAAAATATGCCTCACGCTGTTTGTGCTCGCGTCTGTTTAAGAAACCGGACTGCAAAAGAGTTACGCTGAGATTTTCAAAACTGTAGTTTGACAGGCGCAGATGTCTAGATAAAGGTAGCTTCGGCAGTGAAGTGTATATATATATATATATATATATATATATATATATCGTAGGGAATCTGATAGAAGCTCTGCTGTTATTTAAGAAGACGATGATGATTGGTGGTGGCAGTAGTAGCTCGCGTCCGCCGCCTCTGGTAGCCAGACCTGCTTCATGAAGCCCCTTTCGCCAAGCCGTGTCTGAAGCTTTCTCGACGTGAAACACCTCTATTTTAGGTGGTGGAAGGGCCGGGGTTCCCATCAACCTGGAACTTCGCAATCGGACGCTACCTCAACCGTTCACCATGAGTGCTCCTGGCCCTTCTCTAGCTGTCCAACCAATGACAGTCTTCTGTACTGGCGTACCTCGGCAACGCGACCCACCAGTTTTTCGCGGCAACGACGAACATGACGTCGATGACTGGCTAATCGAGTATGAATTCATAAGCGCTTCCAACAAATGGAACGCCTGCGACCAGCTCACTAACGTGCGCTTTTACCTCGCTGATGTGGCCAGCCTCTGGTTCAAGAACCACGAAGGTGAAATCGCCAACTGGCCCCCTGCAAGACCACCATCGCCGCGGTCTTTGGTCGTCCCGCCATGCGCCGGCTTGGCGCGGAACAGCGTCTGCGTAGTCGAGTCCTGCGGAGGGACGAGACCTTTACAAGTTACATCGAAGATAGGTTGTCTCTTTGCAAGAGCGTCGATGCATAACTGGCGAACACGACTAAATCAAGTACATCATCAAAGGAGTTGACGACGATACCTGCCAGATGCTCATCGCTAGGAACCCACAAACTGTCACTGATGTTGCCCAGCTCTGTCAGGAGTACGACGAGTTGAGTAAGCAGCGTGTCTCGATGCGCAGCGCCGCTGAAGATACAGCTGAAGTTTCTGCCCTCGTGCACGACGTGGCTTCTGATTACACTGTCTTACTGCCGTCTTACACCATCTTCAGGATTTGCTCGCGGCGTTTTTGCTAGCTCCACATATACTAAATTTAGTGTTAAGTGATGTTAATGGGTGACAAACTATATGAGTGGTAATCTTGACACGCCTCACGATAAACATGATGTATCCTGACACGCGTGTCATGTCAGAACTTGACAACTGACCACACTCATATCATTATATCATTCTCGCGAACGTTTCGCTAGCTCCACTTATACTTAATTTGGTATAAGGTGGCGTGAGTTAAAACGAAAGTAAACGACACATCTAAACATCTTAATTATGACATGAAAGTAATGTACCGCATCACTTACGTCCACCTTGTAATGTTGGCTGATTTTAAAGTTACTACATCACCATATCAAACAATTCATTCGTGAAGAAGTTGCGCGTCAACTTTCCCTTGTGGCCGAAGAATACGAGCCAGTGACATCGTTAGGCCCACGTTACGCCAGGTCATTGAGGCACAGGTCACGCAGACACTGCCTTCATCGCCATCTGTCTCTACCCCGCTGACACGCTGCCGTCGTTGCTAGACCACCAGCCAGCCCCACCTGTCTCTGGCGCATACCGGGGCGCCGGGTTCTTCTACCTTACGACGCCGCCTACATACGCGGCATCCCATACTACTTCGCCCCCGGCACCTTTTGTCGTTAACCCTTGGCGCACCTTGGATAATCGACTCATCTGTTTTGCATGTGGTTTGGTGGGACATATAGCACGCTACTGCCACCGTCGCAACTTCCAGCTCCTGTACCTTGGGAATGCTGCAAATTATCAGGCTGCACTGAATCCCCAGGCACCATCTTGCCCTATCGCCGACTTGTTGTCCACACGATGCCCTCTCGACTCTTGCCGGTCATTACCACCCCGTCTTTGATCTGTCTCCGTGATGCTTCAGAGCACGAGCCCCACTTGAGAGGAAAACTGACAGCCGCAGTTTTGGAGGCAAGAACTGCGTCGTAGTCGAACTCTCCAAGACCTCCTCTTTGTCCACCCAACGAAATCTAGGTGCTAGTAGAAAGTGTCGCTGTACGTGCACTTGTCGCCACAGGTGCTGTTATTTCTGTAGTTAATGAAAATCTGTGTCACGATTTCAGAAAATTTACAACGCCGCTTACGAATCTTGCCCTGCGTACAGCCACCTCCAATTTCATCACGCCGACGGCTCAGTGCACAGCACGTGTTCTTATTCCAGAAGCTAGGTACGCCGTCAAGTTTGTTGTTCTTCCACGTTCATCTTACGACGTAATACAAGGATTGGATTTCCTTTCTACCCATCAGGCCATCGTCGACTGCGCTCATGCTGAACTCACGTTGACGAATCGGTGCCTTGATATCGTCCACCGCAGTCCCTCAAAAGTGTTTGCCGCAGCGGACGTCCGCATCGCACCTTTGTCCGCCACCCAAGTGCCTGTGTTTTCCCCTGCTGCCACTGACTCGACGCTCCTGTTCCAACCATCTATAGCTAGTGCGCACCATGGAACCATCGTCCTCCCGTTTGCCATCGTCAGCTTTTCTAATGATTTGGCGGTACTTTATTCATGCAATGTCTCTGCTCGCCCTTAAAATCTGCAACGTGGCGAGTGTCTGGGGAGCCTCGAGACCTTAAATTGTATGTTCGAAGACTCGATGTATCTAGACAAGCCATTTTTTTAGTTGTGATTTTACACCCAGAACTGACGCCAATGAACCTATGGATGTATTCCGCAAGTCCATTGATTGCCACCTCACGCCAGGGCAGCAGGAACAGCTGATCAAGCTCCTCCAACGGTTTTGAGCCTAATTTGACTACAATCAGCCTTCCGTAGGTCGAGCGTCATCTGTTGTTCACCTGTCAAAAGACACCATTACGACAGCGTCCATATTGTGGGCCAACTGCTGAATGCCGTGTCATCAATGAACAGGTCGACGTTATGCTGAAACGTGGCATAATCGAACCGTCAAGCAGTCGTGGGCCTCTCCAGTTGTACACCTGAAGAAGAAGGACGGATTCATCAGGTTCTGTGTGGACTACCGACACCTCAATCGAATCACGCGCAATGATGTTTATACGCTGCCACAAATTGACGATGCTTTGGACTGCCTACAGGGAGCCGAATTTTTCTCTTCTTTAGATCTTTGCTCTGAATACTGGCAGGTACCGATGACAGAGGCTGATCGCGAAAAAACTGCTTTCATCATGCCCGATGGGCTGTATGAATTCACAGTCATGTTTTTCGGCCTCTGCGAAGCGCCAACTACCTTCGAGCGAATGATTGACGCTATCCTTAGAGGCCTCAAATGCAACATCTGCCTTTGTTCTTTAGATGACAATGCCGTTTTTTCAACCAATTTCAAAACCACTTAACCAGCCTCGACAAATTTCTCGCTTGTCTCTCCGCCACGGAGCTGCAAATGAATCTGAAGAAGTGCAATTTCGCCGTTCGGAAGCTGACGATCCTTGGCCAAGTAGTTTCGAAGGACGGCATTCTTCCTGACGCTGCCAAACTTGCAGCCGTTTCAGCAATTTCAAAACCGACCACCATGAAAGAGCTCAGAAGCTTCATAGGCCTTTGCTCCTACTTCCGGTGCTTGATCCGCAATTTCGCGACGATCATCGCTCCTTTGACCAAGCCCCTCGCCGGCTCTTCTGTGACATTACGACCCCTCGGCACTCACAGAGATCCACACCGACGCTGGTGGTGTCGGGCTAGGCGCTATTCTCGCGCCGCAAAAAGGCGGCTTCCAAGAGTACATGGTTGCCTACGCAAGCCGAACTCTTAGCAAAGCCGAAACCAACTATTCTGTCACTGAAAAGGAATGCCTTTTCATTATTTGGTCGATAGAGAAATTTTGACCTTAAGTGTACGGGCGCCCTTTTGACGCCGTGACTGACCAGAGAGAAGTGATTCTTAAGAGAGAAAGGAAGAGAAAAGTTAGCCCCGTAACTGTCTGCTTCAGTGAGCGACACCTCAACAGTAGCTCACAAGGAATGGGGGTGAGGAGGGATAAAAAAGGGGTAGGAATAAAGGTGTAGAAAAGAGGAAGAAGAAGAAGAGAGGAAGAGACATGAGGTGGTAAGCCAGAGTGAGCGACAATTTGTTGACTGTCCACCACGCCTTGTGTTGGTTGTCGTCACAGAAGGATTCAAGTGTCACCTCGCCCGAAAGGTGTTACGGCTTCCAGAATATGACATCTGCGTGGTCTATCGCTCCAGCCGGACACATTCAGATGCAGACACCCTCTCGCGTTCGCCCCTACCCCCTGACCCTTGCCTGCTGCGAAAGTGTTATCTGTGATGCCACTCCCGTCCCCATCGTCGACATCTGGGCAACGCAAAGACCCTTAGGTTGCTTCGATTCTAGACATCCTGACTGGGCGGATGGCTTCACCACTCGCGATGACGTGCTCCGCCGACGCAACTATGCCCCCGGTGTAAAACAGTGGCTACTCGTGATTCCACGTCATCTGCGATCCGAAATTTGTTCCACTTTTATGAAGACTCCCATTGTGGCCACGCAGGTTTCCTGAAAGTTTATTCTTGCATACGGCTTTGATATTACTGGCGTGGCTTGTGCCACTTTATTCGACAGTACGTTCGGGCTTGCTCGAGATGCTAGAGACGAAAGACTCCCCCTCATCACGCCAATGGTAATTCATTACCTTTATCACGCCCCTCCCGACCGTTCGACCGTGTCTGAAGAGATATCTATGGTCCCCCTCCCAACACTGCAGATGGTAACCACTGAATCATAGTTGCTGTCGACCACCCCACGCGGTACAGCGATACTTCATCCCTTTCCTCGTCTACAGCAAAAGATGTTGCGACTTTCATACTTCACAACATCGTATTACGCCATGGAGCACCTCAAGAGTTACTCAGTGATCGTGGTTGCGCATTCTTGTCAGACGTCATTACAAAATTGCTGCGTGAGTGCCACGTCGTTCACCGCACTACAAGCGCCTACCATCCCCAGAACAATGGAATGAGAGAGCGTTTCAATCGCACCCTCGGTGACATGCTGTCTATGTAAATCTCGTCAGACCACTCTAATTGGAATCGAGTGCTCCCGTTTATCACGTTCGCCTATACTACCGCCATTCAAAGCACTACGAACGCGAACCTTCTTGCAGTATGGAAACCATTCTTTTGCACAGACCTGACTCCTCAGAGTCCACGACTCTCAAGCTGCTGCATTCGCTGAAGAATGCCGCCAACTGAAAAAATATTCTTCACAACACAAGGCCAACGACGCCGAAACCACCACCATGACGCATCAATTACCACTACTTCCTAAGATCCAGGTTCGTTCGTCTGGCTGCATGTCCCTGCTACACCTAGCCTTTCTACCAAGTATGTCCCCATGTATCATGGCACATATCGTATACTACGAAAAGACTTCACTGGTGATTTACCTCATCGAGCCACTGGAACCATCTTCTGACCAACGTCGTCGTGGCCAGGAAATTGTCCACGCGTCGCGACTTAAGCACTACAGTGACCCTGCCGTGTTTACTTATCCATCGGTTGCCAGGACGGCTCCTTATTTCGCGGGCAGTAATTGTAATGATTCTTAATGACGGACGCCCTGCTGTTATTGAAGAAGACGATGGTGATTGGTGGCTGCAGTAGTAGCTCGCGCACGCCGTTCGCTGGTAGCCAGACCTGCCTCATAAAGCACCTTTCGCCAAGCTTTGTCTGAAGCTTTCTCGACGTACAACACCTGTATATATAAATATATATATATATATATATATATATATTGCAACATCTGCGGACAAGAATATATCGGCCAAACAGACACGCCATTTCGGCTGCGGTTCAATAATCACCGGTACCACGCCACTTCACTGCCGAAGCTACCTTTATCTAGACATCTGCGCCTGCCAAACCACAGTTTTGAAAATATCAGCGTAACTATTTTGCAGTCCGGTTTCTCAAACAGACGCGAGCGCGAACGGCGTGAGGCGTATTTTATTTTCAAATTTCGCACACTAGTAGCCGGCATCAACGAGGACCCCGGTAAACTCAACTGCCTCCGAGAATTAAGCCAGGAGGAAATTGGTGACAAAGATTGATAGCTGGAGACCATGATTTTTTCTGACTGACTCGTACGTGTACACTGTCCATTCTTGTTTTCGTTTTTTCTCCATTCATTTTTTCTTTTATTCCTTTTTCCACATGCACATACAAAGTGTTTTCGTTCGCCTACCACTTGATGACCATTGAAGGGAAACGGACGAAGATTAAAGGTAAAAAGAGCCGACCGACCCATTAACGGGAGAGCCTTCCTTTACGCACGCCGCATGCCGACCAACCCATTACGGGGAAACCCTTTCTTTACGCACGACGTCACGGACCCTCCCGGCACCACGGCGACAATCTTGGGTGGCCCGACACACGTCGAGAACTGAACAGCACATTATAAGAAACGTATGTGGACGTACACGGACAGTCGGTTTCGTTCTCAGTGTTGACAGTGGTTCTTCTTTTTTTTCTCCCCCCCCTTTTTCTAGTTTTCTCTCACTCTCGCAAACATGTTTCAAGGCGAGAGAACGCGGCAGCAACGAAGTTTGGAAATTCATGTCAGTGTAACTCATCCCCTGATGAAGGGAGGACCCCTCCCGAAACTGTTGGGAAATAAATATATTTATCCTTGTTGACAAAGCTCCCGTTGTGCCATATCCCATACATATATATATATATATATATATATATATGTATATATATATATATATATATATATATATATATATATATATATATATCATGAGATCTAACAGACAGTTATGGCAATGAATGTATAGGGGAAGTTATTAGAACCAATGGAATATAAATAAGCAGCAAAAAAAGTGGGTGAAAAAATAACCAGCCGTGAGCTGGAATCGAACCTACGACCTTCGAATAACGCGTTCGATGCTCTATTCACTGAGCTATCACAGCGGCCTTCCCTCCATCCACTTTTTTGGGTTTATATGTGAGTTTAGAAGAAGCAGTGTCAGTCAGCGCCATCTGTAAGCCAAGCGACGAGTGTGAAACACTCTTTATGCGCATGTTTGGCGTAACGTAGCACATGAACTTATTACGAGCGGGCAGCTGATTAATAGTCCCTCGTATACAACCTAATGACACCAAGTCTGCCAGTACGACACCTCGTTAATGAATAAGGGAAAGAAGTGTAGTACACCTAAGGGCTCCTTTTTCCGTGTTTTGACACAATAATAATGAGATCTAACAGACAGTAATGCCAAGGAATGTACAGGGGAAGTTATTAGAACCAATGAATTTTAAATAAAAAGAAATAAAAGTGGGTGAAAATTAACCAGCCGTGAGCAGGAATCGAACCTACGACCTTCGAATAAGGCGTTCGATGCTATAACCACTGAGTTATCACAGCAGCCTTCCCTCCATCCACTTTTTGGGTTTATATGTGAATTTATCAGTAGGAGTGTCAGTCAGCGCCATCTATGAGCCGAGCGACGAGTGTGAAACACACTTTTATGTGCATGTTTGGCGTCACGTAATACGTGAACTTATGACGAGCGGGCAGCTGATCAATAATCCCTCGTATACAACCTAATGACACCAAGTCTGCCAGTAGGATAACCTCGTTAATGAATAAGGGAAAGAAGTGTATACCTAAGGGCTCGTTTTTCCGTGTTTTGACACGATATTATAGAGATCTAACAGACAGTAATGCCAAGGAATGTATTGAGGAAGTTATTAGAACCAATGGATTGTAATTAAGAAGAAAGAAAAGTGGGTGAAAAAATAACCAGCCGTGAGCAGGATTCGAACCTACGACCTTCCAATACGACCTTCCAATAAGTGGTTGAAGGGGAGGCCGCTGTGATAGCTTAGTGGTTAGAGCATCGAACGCGTTATTCGTAGTCGTATGTTCGATTCCTGCTCACGGCTGGTTATTTTTTCACCCACTTTTCTTTCTTCTTATTTACATTCCATTGGTTTTAATAACTTCCCCTATCCATTCCTTGGCATTACTGTCTGTTAGATCTCATTAATATTGTGTCAAAACAAGGAAAAACGAGCCCTTGGGTATACATTTTTTTCCCTAATATATATATATATATATATATATATATATATATATATGAAAAAGAAGGTATGCTTGGATCCAGGGGAAAAATAACAAAAAGTGGAGGAAGGGCATAACGAAAACGTTTTATTTTCCTACGTTTCAGCCGGGGACCTGAAACACTGAGGAAGGCCGGTCCTAAAGTTTTCGTTTTGCCCGTCCTCCACTTTTTGATGTATATATATATATAAGTATATATAAATATATATAAATATAAAGATATATATATATATATATAAAATATGTATATATATATATATATATATATATATATATATATATTTTCATGTATATATACATCTATACATACGGCAAAGGATGCGCTACTGTCCTCTTCCTGTGGAGTGAACGAACATCGCCTTGCGGCAGGGGTCGTCTGCGCGTGCGTTAACTTGTTAGCAAACAAGGGGGGGGGGCGCTTATGGTAGCCGTACTATCACGGCATCGATCAGCGCACGGCTCTTGTCACCACAGCACGCAGGAGCTTCTGCGTGTTGCGCTCTCAACACACACACATACACACACACACGCACACGCACGGTGCGAAAAGTGTACCTGGAGCGACCATCCACATATAGATTAGCTTTACACATAAACTGCTACCAGCGGGACACACGATGAATATCCCTAAGTATTAGCATGCGCTGCCCTCTGTAGGCGCATCTCATCAACGCTGTCACTACGCACGAGCCTTGTGGTCATCTACTGTGGCCACGCTGCAGGAAACTTGATTACTTATCAAGCGCATGTTTGCTACAAATAATGTCGCTCCCTGCTCTTAAAGATGCTACCCTTGCTTCGTAAAACATTGGAACATGTTGCTATCGAACTCATTGCTTCGATGTTTTGGTAAAACCATGATTTCTTTCACGTAAGGACCAGCCAGACGTTGTCGTCGAACCCTCTTGCCGTCCTATGCTAATTCTGGCATGTCCCCAGTGAGGCAGACAATCGCGAGAGTACCAAGACATTGGTGGATATATTTATATAGATAGATAGATAGATAGATAGAGATAGATAGATAGATAGATAGATAGATAGATAGATAGATAGATAGAGAGGTGTTAGAGAAAGAAAAGCAGGAAGGTCAACCAGATGAGCGGCCGGTGTGCTATTCTACACTGGAGGGAGGGGATTGAGGGAGGGAAAGATAGAAAGAGGAGAACTTAAAAATATACACGTGAGCCTGAATTAGACGGCTGCTTTTGATAGTCATGGACGCAGGACAATTAAAAATGCTTGTAGTTTATAAAACAATACTTGGTATCCAAAATTCTCTTCGAACACGCTAATCTGACCACTACAAATTAAGTATAACTTGAAATATAGTTTCATAAACATTATTGCCACGTACAGTCAAGTAAAGAAATGTAATCAAAAACACATACGTGTCCCAGTACTCTATTGGTACCTGAAAAATATAGAAAACAATAGCAAACCATCACTATTACGGTGATCACAGTATATGACATTTACATTAAAATTGAGTTACTAATACTAAGTAACATCATTTAATAGCAAGCGGTTGATAATATGGATATAACTGGTTGAGCGTAACACACAATAATTGCACTCTCATCAGTTCTCATCATTTTTTTTCACATCACTATTTCACATCACAAAAACGGGAACCTGGAAAACTAATGGTGTATAAAAATTATTTCAGTGGATACTGTCGCGCTAGATTATCTTCCTCCTATACAAAACACCCATTTTAGCCTTTTATTTGCTAATCTTTGAATAGGGTGCTGTAGATAACATGAAAACACTGCACAGGCTTTTTAGTCTGGCGCCATGTTACATACAAACAAGTCCAGAACTCGTCCTAATAACACGACCCCCATGTTTGCGAAAATTGAACAGGCAAGTTCTGACACCCAACAGTAATTGTAAAAAGTAGGTTTCAAACTATGGCTCCCAGCAGTTACTTACAAAATTGTTTGCAATTTTTGTTACCCTGCCTCTGCAGGTAAATTATGACACTAATGATTGGCCTTCATTATTGTCCCCCCCACGAGTGCAGCACAATTATGCATTTGTTAATGCTAGTCATTAGGTAATTCGTACGTCAACTTGCCGCCCAAAGTACAAAGAAAACAGAATGAAGTATGAAAGATTTCTCCACCAAAAGAATCGGTTCAACGAGAGTAAACCATGTCTTAACCGGCTTAAGTGTGACTGTTTTTTGGACATTTATGTTTGAAAATGCGGACAATGTCTATCTGTAATGGGCATCCACAGCACCAGTTGACGCGAATATACCTACGTTAGCGCTTAATGACACATCTTCATCTTGACGTCTAATGGAAGCTATTCCCGGTGGGTAGCCATTTCGGCAACCAGTAGGTTAGGTAGATTTGTTAACATGCACATATACGCAGCATATGCAGAATCTCACACAAAAATCGTACCAGAGCGGGCATAAATGTGCCACTTGTTATTTATTTGTTCATTATTACTTATTAATTTATTAGTAATTCTTTTAATCAAAGTGTCGTCATATGTCTAAGGAAACGACAATGTTTCGCCCCCTTCTCCTGCACATAGGTAGCATGCCTTGTGTTCTTCTATACACTACTACACAACACTTCACTTTTGCGAAATATAGTAGCTTGAATCTTCCAGGATTCTTCCTACATTGAAAGCTGAAACCACCGCAGTGCTCACTGTCAGCGCTCGTTAGTCGCATTTGTGTGGCCTTCAAAATCAGTGACAACGCCTTGTTTCTCAGGCCGTTCTGTTCAGACAAGGAGAGTGAAATCACAGAAAGCGATTTGCGAGCCAAAACAGCGTCTTTGATTGGAAGCTAAGCTTGTACCACAGATACCATCCCCCGGAATGTTAAAATTATGCAAGTTACGCAAATTGTGCAAAGTATGCGATTATGGACGTTCAGCTTCAATTTAGGTCAACATTCAACGAAAACCTCGAGTTAAGAAAAGCATTAGACGACGCTTGGCCGAGAAACCAGAAGGTAATTGAAACACTCATCATGGCTTCTTACATCTCACTTACCGCGATTTTTACCGCGGGCACACAGTGATCGCGCAATGAAGTTCCAGACAAGCAACATTGAGTGCTTTTCACAGCAGAGCTGA
Organism: Rhipicephalus microplus; assembly: GCF_013339725.1. Taxonomy (NCBI): domain Eukaryota; kingdom Metazoa; phylum Arthropoda; class Arachnida; order Ixodida; family Ixodidae; genus Rhipicephalus; species Rhipicephalus microplus. The sequence goes on along the minus strand of NW_023612138.1, from coordinate 8,504 downwards.
GTGTCTGCTGAATCTGAAAGCCTTTTCGCATAGCTGTCACATTCTTGTGCGTAGCCATGGCAACCATGCGTAGCTGGCATAGCATCCCATACTACCATCACTGAGCCACGCCTGGCAACAAAACACTGGCACTCTCTGTCACCCGCTACATTACGGTGCACCATGTGATTTTCTCCACTGATATGCAGCACAAACCTAAACCACCATACAACCATAAACCAATAAGTATTCGCAGCCGTTATTGAGCGTCTGAACAAGACTGTCGCCGACATGCTGGTGGCCACGTAATACGTCGATATCAAGCACAAGACGTTATATGCAAGCCTTCTCTACATGACCTTCGCGTACAACGCAACCGTGCAAGAAACGAAGCACATGATGTCGTACAAGCAGGCCTAAGGACAGAGCCCGGCAGCGACTCTCGCCACCCTGTTACTAGATGTAACGACGAAGAAAGTGTAGACGACGACGCCTATCTACAGCACGCAGAAGAAGCCCGACAACTTGCCCGTCGGCGTATCCAGTGTCAGCAAAGACCGCTAGCAGTCGCTGTAGGCTTCGACGACGCTTCGTGGAATACCAGTATGCAACAGCGTGTGGGTCTGGACAACGGTACGACGACCTTGACTTGGTAAAAAATTCTTTCGACGATACTTTGAACCATACAAAGTGCTTCTAAATTTAGGTGGTCTAGATTACAAGGTTATGAAGGACGGCGTTAACTACTCTCAACGGCGCCATGCACGGCTTGAAGTTGTGCATGTCGCGCGCCTCAAGCCGTTTCAAGCGCCTTACAGAACTGAAGATCTGAAGTTCTCGCTTTACCACTGCACTGTCTTGTCTATGTGCACTGTTTACTGTACTTTCCTGCTTCCTTGTTATTTTTTGGATGCATTTTATGTTGTGTTCTGTTACAGCATGGCACAGACGCTTTTTTAGAGGGGGGCAATGCCGCGCGTGTTATTCCTACGTGCTTGGTTTAAATCCACAAGTACATTGATCAATACTCAGCATATATCGCGTATAAGTATTCGAGGAGCTTCGTGTTTGTAGTCGATCATTTTATTAGGATTGAGTAGACTAGACTAGAACACCAGCCATAAGGCTGGAAATCTCGACGTGTGGTGTACAAAGGACGGCACGTTTCAACGATAAGCGAATCCGCGGTGAACGCTTTGTTCACCCACTATCATTGTCAGTATGTATTGCTGTAATATGACCTTCAAGGGAGCTATTTTTACGTTGTCTTATTCAAGGACATGTGCAATCGGCCTTGCCTGACTGGCTGAAGGTGGCGAGCACCGTGCTGCCTCTTTCCTGTCTTTCTTCTGCAACGCCGTTTTGGCGATACGTAACTTTCAGAACTCTTGACGCAAATAGGAGAGATGGAACGCGTTTTGCGCCAACGAATCTTCTCCCAGAGATCCACTTTTGAACGCCCATTTCTCAGACCTTGCATGGACTCTAGTCTCGTTGGCCCTTGAATTAGTTTTAACGTGGCCGCCAATCTGACGCCCCTGGGAGGCCTGTACGCATTCGCTGCATCATTCTTCACACACCTCTTGATGATATGTGCGGTTTAATGACCCAAACACCACATGGCTATGAGAGGCGCCGTAGTTCAGGGTTCCTGAAGTTTCGACCACCCGGGGTTCTTTAACGTGCACCTTGCTGTAAGCACATGGTCCGACAGCATTCGCCCCTCCATCAAAAACGCCGCCGCTGCAGCTGGGGTTTGATCCCGCGAGCTTCGGATCAGCAGACGCGTACCTTAGTCCTTATATTGTTACGGTAAGGAGACTGGCTCAGTGGGGTAGTCACCGATGTATTTACAGCCGGTTAGGCGAGCAGCGCTAGCCACACAGATTAGCTTGCGCCAGTCTATCTGCTTTGTCTTCTTCAGCTCCATGCACTTGCACGTAGCATGACCCCCGGCGGCGGAGGCACCGCCCCTGTGCTTTAAAGGTCGTTATCTGACGCATTATTGTAGGGCTTGATCTGCGAGACGTGTACGATATCACTGGGCCACATAGTAGATAATGATGGATAGATGGGGCTGATCTCGTAGGTGACAGGTGTTACTTGACGTAATATACGGTAGGGTCCCGTGTAATGAGACGGAAGTTTTTCGGATAGGCCCAGCCGACGATGAGGGTACCAGAGTAAAACGAGGGTACCGGGAGCGAAATGTACGTCTCTATGTTCCGCATCGTACCGACGGCAATGGTTGGTTCGCGATGCCATCAGCCGAGCGCGAGCGAGCTGACGGGCATGATCGGCTCGCGCAATCGCGTCGCGGGCACACTCGCTGGTGGACGAGGTGTGAGCTGAGATGACTGTGTCCAGTGGTAAAGTCGGCTCTCTTCCGTACAATAAGTAGAACGGCAAAAAGCCCGCTGTGTCGTGACGGGATGAATTACGTGCGAAAGTTGCGTAGGGTAAGGCAAGGTCCCAGTCTCGGTGGTCGAGCGACGCGTATATAGCGGGAATATTTGTTAAAGTGCGGTCAAATCATTCCGCGAGGCCGTTTGTTTGAGGGTGGTAAGCGGTTGTCAGTGTGTGTTGCGTGAAACAAAAACGCAGAATGTCGGCTATGACTTGGGATAGAAATGTACGGCCACGGTCTGTGAGAAGATGTCTCGGGGCACCGTGAATCAATATAACGTCCCGTAACAAAACGTCAGCGACGTCGGTTGCACAGCTGGTCGGTAGAGCTCGCGTAATAGCGTAGCGTAAAGCGTAGTCTGTAATAACGGCTATCCATTTGCTTCCCAATGTTGATGCGGGAAAAGGACCAAGCAGGTCTAACCCAACAGGGTAAAATGATTCCGCGGGTATGTCGATTGGTTGAAGACGGCCAGCGGGTAGCAGCGACGGTGTTTTGCGACGTTGGCATAGGTCACACGTGGCAACGTATCGGCGTACCGAACGAGCAAGGCCTGGCCAGAAAAAACAGCGCCGGACTGCGCTCGTACGTGCAGGATACGCCAAAGTGTCCAGCCGTAGGATCGTCGTGAAGTTCAGTGAGAACACGGCGGCGCAAATGCTTAGGCACAACAATGAGAAGGTCGGGCCCGTCTGGTCGGAAATTTCGACGGTATAGCACACCCTTTTTAATGACAAAGTAGCGGACGGAAGCATCATTTGTGAAGTATTCCATACGGCTGATGATGTCAAGCAGCTCTGGATCACGCTTCTGTTCTTCCCCATTATTAAGGAAGTCGGACACTGACAAGATAGAGTTATCCGTGGGCTCGTTAGTGTCCTCAGGATCGTCGACAGGGTACCGGGAGAGGCAATCGGCATCGTGGTGTAGGTGGACAGATTTCTAGACCACCGAATAGCAAAACTCTTGCACGCGCAGAGCCCAGCGACCAGGGCGGCCTGATGGATCTTTCATAAAGTTGAGCCAGCAGAGTGCGTGGTGGTCGGTAACTACCGAAAATGGGCGTCCGTATAGATGAGGTCGAAATTTCGCCACCGCCCATAGAAGAGCCAAGCACTCACGCTCTGTTATCGAATAGTTACGTTCAGGGGTGGTAAGGAGCGGCTGGCATATGCAATAACGCAATCATGGTCATGTTGTTTCTAAGCCAGCACTGCACCAATGCCATGCCCACTTGCATATTTACGGATTTCTGTAGGGGCAGCAGGGTTGAAGTGTGCCCAAATCGGAGGGGTAGTGAGAAGAGCGACGAGAGTCGAGAACGCAGAAGCCTCTTCGTAGCCCCATGAAAACGGGACTTCTTTTTTGCGAAGCTGCGTAAGTGGCCTTACTATGTGCGCAAAATTTTTCACGAAGCGTCGGAAGTAGAAGCATAGTCCGATAAAGCTGCATACATCCTTCGCAGATCGTGGTACAGGAAAGTGTTTGTGACGGCGCTGATTTTTGCCGGGTCTGGTTGTACACCGTTGGCCTCTACTAAATGGCTAAGCACTGTGATTTGATGGCGTCCAAAGTGACATTTGGACGAGTTGAGCTGCAGGCCAGCGCGACGGAAGACTCCCAGGATGGCTAAGAGGCGCTCTATGTGAGTTTCAAATGTTGGTGAAAAGACGATGACGTCGTCCAAGTAGCACAAACAGGTTGATCATTTGACTCCTCTGAGCAGGGAGTACCATCATTTCGTTCGAAGTTGGCTGGAGCGTTACAAAGGCCAGAGGCCATGACCTTGAACTGACCTTCGGGTATGACCGAAGGTCAGTTCAAGGCCTCAAATGACCTTCGGGCATGATCTTGAGGCCATCGGGGGTGATGAATGCCGTCTTTTCACGGTCCATTTCATCTACCTCAATCTGCCAGTAGCCGGAACGAAGGTCTCTGGAGGAAAAATATTGGGACCCATGAGGCAATCAAGCGCATCATCTATTCGTGACAGAGGGTAGACGTCTTTTTTGGTAATTTTTTTAGGTGTCGATAGCCCACGCAGAAATGCCATGCACCGTCTTTCTTGCGGACTAGCAGTACAGGAGAAGCGCAAGGACTGCAGAATGGCTCAATGATGTCCTTGGTGAGCATTTTGTCCACCTTACTTTGGATGATGTGACGCTCGGCCACCGACACTCGATATGGACGCCTATGAATAGGATGCTCATTACCAGAGTTTATGCGGTGGCTTTTACCAGTAGCTTTCTCTAACGGACGGCCGCTTAAGTGAAAAACGTCGATGTAGGACAGCAGAACCCGGTGGAGCTCATAAGTCTGCTGCGGCGTCAAGTTGGAAGCGATCATCGAAGTAATAGCGCTGTCGGAGCAAGTGGCAGATTGATGTTGAGCGTGGGGGTCAGAAGGGACAGCCATCGCCAAAACAACTACCGCATTGTCTTCTATGGTGCAGAGCAACGCCAAAAAGATCCCTTGTGGCAAAACGAGGTGTCAAGCTAAAGTTGACAACTGGGAGGCACGTAGAATTTCCTGCGACGGACAGAATGATGTGTGGTAATGTAATGCCACGGCTTATGAGGAGATAGGTGATAGGGGTCAGAACATAGTCACCGTCGGGAACTGGTGGTATTGAGACGAGCTCTATCTAGGTCAGTGTCTGTGGAGGGAGGCGCGCGTGTCCCGCTGTGCAGAGGCGACTCGGCCGTTGTTGTGCAAGAGGTTCTGTTGCGGGCAAGTGTATACGGAGCGTACTGGTCGAACTGTATAAGAGGGCAGAATGCGTGGACAGGAAGTCGAGGCCTAAGATTACGACGGGAGGGGGGGGGGGGGCATTTATCAAGGACGGTGAAGAGAACAACTGTGTGTCGATCCGCAGTGCTCAAACGAGCGGATCACATTCCAACGATAGTTGCTATTCCACCATCCGCAACACGGACGAACTGAGTGGTCGCAGGTGTGAGAACCTTCTTGAGCTTGCGGCGAAAATCACTCGTCATCGCGGAAAGTTGGGCGCCGGTGTCGACAAGAGCAGTGACATGTACGCCGTCTACTTGTACGTCTATGAGGTTCCGTTTTGTCGGTATCGTCAAAAGAGGATTTTCGGTCAGTCCGAGCGATACAGCGCCACCCCCGGGGGCTGCAACGCTTAGTTTTCTGTCGGGGAACCTTGTGAGAAGGCGGGGTAAGATGGTCGGCGGGGCTGTGGAGAACAAGACTGGCGACGTTGGGGGAATGAAGAGCGGGAGTAGCGGTGTTCAGAAGCAGGTTCCTGAGCAAAATGGTCGCGGCTGGTCTCATGGCGATAGGCAGGACGTGCATAGAAGGGACGACAGGATGGTTGTGCAGGAGGACCCCAGCGACTTCTGCAATGGCAAGAAATGTGCCCGATTCTGTGACACGAGAAGAATATCGGCTTGTCATCGTGTGTTCGCCATGCGCACGGATTACGGAACGTTGAGGAAGAGCCGGTCGGGAAGGGACGTGCAGGCGTGTATCGGGGCTGGTAGTCGGTGCGGGGAGGCGGTGAGATAGAGTGAATTCCCAAGCTGGCGATTTCCTGCCGGACGACTGCTTGACTGAGAGGCGACGTAATTGGCGGAGAGGGGTCAGGAGACGTCGGTCCCACCTTAGCTGGAGCAGCCGCTTCAAGCTCCCGCCTGAGGATTCGCGTCAAGTTGTCACAGGTGTCTGGTGGATGATATGTGTCGAGACACGAGGACGTCGCAGTGGTGTTCGGGAGGCGCTGGAAATGATGGGAGATGCGTCTGCTTTCAGCTTGTTGGAACCGGCGGCATTCTTGAATGATCGCATCAACAGATGACACATTGTTGAATATCAACAAGTTGAACGCGTCGTTGGCGATACCCTTTAGGATATGCGCAACTTTTCAGGTTCAGACACATTTTCGTCAGCTTGGTGGCATAGTGAAAGGACAGCCTGAATATAACCAATGTAGGGCTCCGTGGAAGATTGTGCGCGAGTCTACAACTCATTTTTCGCAGCTTCACGACAACCAGAGATGTTTCCAAAAAGCTCACGGATCTTCGCCTTGAAGCTGTCCCAGCTTGTTATGTCATGCTCGTGGTTATCAAATCATCACGAGGGGTTCCGTCGAGATAAAAGATGACGTCTGCGAGCATAAGTGTGGGATCCCACCTGTAAGTGGCGCTGACACGTTCGTAGAGGCGTAGCCACTGGTCGACGTCGGAACCCTCGCTGCCCGAGAACACTCCGGGGTCTTTGAGCGCGGGAAGCGTCACGAAAGTTGTTGCGGGCGCTGGGTTGACAGGTCGGCTAGAAGAGGGAGCGACCGGAGAGGATGTAGCTGAGTCTTGAGTGGTCATGTTGTAAACTGCGAGGAAGCGTCCGCTTTGGAGTTCCGTGGCGAGGACGGGGATCGCACAACTCCACCAAATACGTTACGGGAAGGAGACTAACTCAGAGGGATAGTCACGGATGTATTTACAGCCGGTAGGGCAGAGCAGAGCCAGCCACACAGATTAGCTCGCGCCAGTCATCTGCTTGTATTCTTCAGCTCCATGCACTTGCGCGTAGCAATATCATCGAGGCGGGGCTCTTGAAACACTTCAACAGGTTCGATAAAGTTATATATAGTATACACTCTAAAGCAAATAGATTGTTAAAAGGGCATGTGGGTTCATCTTTTTGCAGACTAATGGGGCTGCCACAACCATTGATTTTTAGGGTCTGACGGCACCGCGTCAAACAGTTGGTCTGACCAGCTCAAGGGACTCATATTTAGTCCTCACATTTGCCGCTTAGTGGGTACCATTAGTCCCACAAATCACCTCATAGAACTAACTTTAATCCTCACATTTATACGTCGTCGCGAAACCGTTAGTCACACATTTACTCCTTACCCAGAAACCGTTAGTCTTCACAGTTGCACCTCGCCGGACAAACAGTTGGTCCCACTCCAATACTGCTACTGGATGAACTTTTATTGCATAGCAATTATATGGACACTTTCGGCTGGATTGTTGCCGGCCAGCGTCGGCATCGACGTCATGCACCGTATATGTATACGTATCTATATGTATATGAAAACGCAAAAAGAAAAAAATCTAGAAAAAAAAGCACTCCGGCGCGCAAAATCGAACGTGGGACCTCTGCGTCGTGAAAGCGAGGCGTTACGCTCTGAGCGACCCCCGAGATCCTTCTTCACCGTTCAAACCGCAAGCTATGTATATGTACCACTTACCGCTGCTGTGTTTTGTCATCATCAGAAAGAGGAAGCGATCAATGCACGTCGCCGCATAGCACAGCGGCGTCCGCTCTAATCTCCTATGCGTACTTTGCCCGACTTAGAGGATGGTAGCGATTCTCCCTTCCACGCGCTTATCTCTCGGTGGCAAAGAGGGGAGAATGATACGCCTTGGCTGGCCTCTGGCTTTTACGTGGAACAAATATGCTGTAGTTGCCGTGTGCACAAAGGTCACTGCAATCACTGCAGTCTCCGTTCGCGAAAAGCGCGCGCTTTCCGACTCAGCGAAGTAAAGAAATGAGACGCTTATTCGCGTGAATCTGTACCTGTGAGAACGTTTGTTGCGTAGTTTGTGCGCGAGAAACACGGGGCACGTTTTGATCTGCCTATTATTTTGCGCATGACCTTTGAAATTATTGCTATTGCGTTATCGCTTCGCCTTCGCGGCAAAGCTGTGACTTTTTATTTCTAGATCAAATATTGATTTCCTATTTACCCTCCACAAGGCCTAGTACTACCTTTCGCCTGTTTTTCTAGCGTGAGAAAAAAAAGGCGCGGAAAAAACACGCGTAAAATATTAAGCCACTTGTATGTCACTGCATTCGCATTCACTGCAACAGGGAAAGACAAAATCGACACGCTCAAATCTTTTATTTTGCGCTATACACATGAAGTTTCTCAATTATTTAAGAATAATTAATGGTGAAACATGCAAGTCCAGCCTAAATGTGATGAATTGTACAGTCCTAGTGAAGCTCCTCCGACGGAAGCGATGGAAGAGAGGCATTGCAGATGCCAGCGCACACAGCCTTTTCCAAGTTGTGTGCCCAAAGCTGTACAACAGGATAGTAAAAACAAGTAGTCACACGTGGCAGAAGATTAAGATACACGCTA